>JAQQPU010020817.1:5010-15188 GCA_029168905.1 Artemia sp. Kazakhstan ARC1039
AAAAAAAGGCACAGATGGGAAAACAATTGGTCATAATTATAAAATTGGCCCGATAATTGTCAATTCATACTTTCAAGGAAGTAAATCGGATATATTGACGGGATGAGAGGAAAATTTCGATTGTTGAGGTTACCAACAAACAAGATAGTTTTTTTAATCTTTTTTCTATAATTCACGTTTGAAGTTTAGCTTTTTGAAGTATTGAGTGTTTTAATATTTACTTTTGTCACTTACAGGTGAATATGCATACAATCTATTAGGATATCAGACTTAACAAATTTAAGAGTTAGCTCTAACAGGTAAGCTTTGCAGGCCTGATCAAAATAGAAGCATGGAATGCTTTATTTATGGGAAATAGCGTTAAAAAGATATGTAGGTGGGTCAATGAGGAAAAGAAATTAAGCACTCCTACCATCAGTTGAAAAGTATATTATTAAGGATATATATTACCATAGTTCGTTGGGAGTCCTAAACATAGCTGAGTTTCGACTCCTCAAGATGTTAAGTCCCCTCTCTTGGTATCCTTCTCTCAGGGGTAAAAATTCAAACAAAAACTGTATTTCCTTTTAATGAAGATACAATTTTTGGTAATCTATGGGGCAAAAAAATTAATGTAGTAATTGATCCCCCCCCCCTCTCCCAATTACCACCCCTGGTACTTTTTAGACAATGGTTTACGTAATTCGGTTATAATTGTTTCAATTTTGTTTCCAACAGTAGAAATACTTTAAATAAAATACCGTAGTTAATTACCAAAATTGTGAAGTAAAATGATCCTATTGGTTAATTTTATTTCTCAAAACACACTTTAAAAATCAAAATTGTGGATCCAATGCATCAGTGGGTGGCGTCATTAAGTAGACTGAATGGAGATTGAATATCTCCAGTCAGTGTTTCTAAAGCCACAGCCATGTCTTTACAATCGATAGCTATTGAAATGTGTCAAGCACAAGTGGTATTACTTAATATGTACACTCTCAAAGGAAAGCCACACCTTGAGCTGTTTTCCGTTAAACTTAAGCTTTTTTAAATTTGGTGCCCCCCCCCCCAACGAAAAACGGCATATGAAAGTTTTTTCAATTAAGAATTGAGTTATAATAATAATAATAATAATTTTATTATAAGCCAAAAAACAGGCCATACAGAACAGTATTCTTAATCACACTCCACAAGAAAAATAACATAAATATCAAGTTTCACTCATTGATGTCAACGCTTCATTTACATATTTACATAACTGCCTGATTGTCCTTTTTACAGTCGTTTTCAGGATCCCCGGGAACTCCAAGTTACCACCCTCAAAATACTTTTCCCTTAATAGAGAAAGTTGCTGGCACTCGGTGAGAATATGGGCGACATCCTCAATACCTAGGTTACATCTGGGGCAAGAGTAATCCGCATTTGCATCTGGGGCCACCCTATTTCTTTCAAATACTCTTTTTCTATTTTTTAGTGGCAGGCAATTCGCTCGGATCCGAAACCAAGTCATCAATGTCTCCCCCGGTAATCCTAGTTTAAAATAATATTCGAATCCAAATATCTCTTTTACATGGGAATAAAACTTCAATGTTTCAGATGTTTTAACTGCCTGGGTCCACATTTGGACTTCCTGGTCTTTTATTCTTTCTACAATCATAGCCAAAAATGACTCACCCTGATCTGAGAGACCTAGCCCCTCATTCCAAATATATGATAATCCTAATCCATCTAAAACATTTTTTATTTGATACGGCCACGATCTTTTACGTTTCGACCGTAGCATCTCCACATAAGCTGCTTTTGCTAACCTATTAAGAATTGAGTTATCTATTTTCTTCGTAATTTTTTAGGATATGAATAGTTGTAGAAGATTCGACGGTACTTATGCATTATATGGTACACAACGCTATATACTGCATAGGGAAATGCTACAGGAAACCAGTCAAATGGGCCTTTGCAATAGATAAATGGATCACAAAGCGTGGTTTGTCATTCCGTTTACAATATTTAAACTATTGTTTTCGGGGGTTTAGGGGGGAAAGGTACCTAGGTTAGGTTAGGTATTTAATATATGCTATGCTTTACCCCTAAGGCTTTGCGCCTCAGCCCCCTAATGAAGCGGCACGCCAGAATATAACAGTAATATCAGTAACAGTCTTATACGGGCCTCTCCTGAACTAAGCACTATAATAAGAAAAGTTAGTACCATTCAGCGATGATATAACTCAAAACAATATAATGATTCCTACAATCACAGTTGCGCCCCAGCCCCCTAATGAGTCCACATTTAACCCCAAGCTATATGCAAGACGTTGCTGATTTTCGTGGGTAGCACCTATTCCCATCAGCGGGTTGTTCAGAAGGCAAAAAAAAAATTTACCTTGACATATCTCTGCGAGTATCAAAACAAGACCAACAACCAGAAATTCCGTTCCTCTTCGCTTATCTTCCTTCATGATGTATCACTATGCAACAACTAAATCCATTAAAGTTAAGTTAGATGTATTTTAGCTCTGTCCGACTACCCTACTTTAGCTATAGGTAATGACTGATTACCCAGTTGCCGGGCCTCTATCATGCACCTGGGTTTTAATTCAACTTTAGCTTTTCAATCTTTGAAGATATTCCTAAAGAGATTGAAGAACCATGAACATGGAAAAAGATACCAAAGGCCAGATTCTCTCCAGTTGGGGTCATTTCTTCCATTTGTCCATTAGAAAATTCCATTTCAAACATAAGGTTTGACGGTACTTATGTATTTGTACCAAACACAATCGAGAAGTTTGCTGAATTTAAGATCTCAGAAAACCAGTTTCATAGCCACAAAGACAAATGACGGCTGGCAAAATGCATTGGATTTGTATAATTTGGACTATATATTTGCATATTAGAGGGGGTGGGGGTAATGTTAGGTTAATTTCCCCCCCCCCCCCAATGTGCAAATATATAGCCCAAATTATGTAAGGTTGGGTTAGGTTACTTTACCCCCACCCCTGCCCCCCTTATGTACTAATATATAGCCCAAATTATATTTTTATACTAACTAAAGCATTATATTTTCATCATGTTCTGGTATATTTCATTATGATTAACCTAACTTCACTTCTTGAGTGTGTTTGGTATAAAACAGAAGTACCTCTTTGACTTATAAAGGCGAAATTTTACCATGAAGTTCTGCAGAAACCTTCTATTATTCTTATTTCTATAACTATGTGGTAAACTTTCAAGGGGTAAAGAACTAGAAATCGACATCCCCGATTTGGGCTGCAAAGTCTGATACCGTATCCCTTACCTTTTTTTTTTTTTACCTAACTTTCAAAAATTGAATCTTTGGTAATTTGACAACGGTTAAAAAGATAGGAGTTAGGGTACTTGTTAATTAAACGAAACGCACTCAAATTACGCTTAGGTTAGATCCGAGAAAACCGGTTTCATGGCCAAAAAGACAAGTGACAAGTGAGAGAATAGATGGGAAATATATAAATTGAGCTATATATAAGCACATTAGGGGGGAAGGGGGGGGGGGATAAAATATAGCGGGTCTGCATGCGCAATGATTAGCTACAATTATTCTGCATATTATGAAGTAAGAATTGTTTTCTAACTTCACGCTGTCTAAATACTTTCCCCCACCCACTCAAGGCTGTACCCAGAAAAGGGGTTAAGGGGGTTTGACCCCCCCCCAAAATGTTTTTCTAACTCGTGAAAACGTAACAAAAATAGATATAATCAAGTTTTGTATGCATTTTTTGAGATTTTTTGTGTAACCCCCCCCCCCCCGATATTTTTTTTTATTAAAACCCCCTCCAAAAAAAACGTGAGTACGGCCTTGCATCCACACCATCCCCCTAATATGCAAATATATAGCCCAAATTACATCAATGTTATCGCCTCATTTTGACACCACAGGGTTTCAAGCTTATCACTTTCTGATATAAGGTAGCAAGGGAAACCACAAAATTTAGAACTTTTCATTTTCATCTCCAACTGGAATTAAATAAAAACAAAAGTTTTTTTTTAACTGAAAGTAAAAAGAAACATTAAAAGATAAAACGAACAGAAACTATTACGTGTATGAGGAGGGTCGCCTCTCCTCAATATCTCCTACTGTACGTTGAAGTTTGATTTTTTGTTCCAGTTTTTTAAGAATGCATTCTGAACCACAAAGGCCGCATAATTAGAATAATAAGCTGTTTTAAAAGTTCTAAGAAAAACTTTAGCGTAAAGAACGAGGTATGGAGGAGAGATAACCCCCCTCATATACATAATAATTTCTGTTCGTTTAAGTTTTATTGTTGCTCCTTGCTTTCAGTTGGAAAAACTTGTTTTTTTAATTTAATTTCTGATCGTTTTTTAAATAATGCTAGGAATTCCAGCTCCCGCTCCATGGAAAATTCCCTTCCCCCACAATTAATTCTTCCATGGAAAGATTCTACCACGTAGACCACCCCCCCCCCCCTCCACTCCACCAGAAAATTCCCTCTGAAAAACATCTGTATACTTCCCAATAACCAATACTATATGTAAACAAGGATAAAGTTTATAGTTTGCAGCCCTTCCCCGAGGACTGTGGGGGGTCAAGTCATTCTCAAAGACATGCAAGGTTACCTGGTATGCTGATTCTGATGATGTCGTTTTCATTAAGATTACTTGATGTTTTGGCGGTATTTCCCCCCTTTTTCAAAAATTGGGCAAATTTTCTCAGGCTCGTAACTTTTGATGGGTAACATTACATTTGATAAATTTGACATATTTTGAGTAAGCATCAAAATTCAATTCTTTTGATGTATCTTCTGCTATCAAGACTCTGTTTCTTAAAGTTTCGGTTACTATTGAGCCGCATCACTCCTTACTTACACTTCGTTACCACGAACTGTTTGATACCTACTTTTCCTTTTTCAGACTGGGTAGCCAAGCCTTCCTCGTCTCTCCATCTCACTCACGAGTTGCTACGCCCACCTCCCTTGTCACTGAAGTTGCAGATGTTATCGCCCTTAGACGGGGTAGTTTGGTCTTTCCCGTCTCTCCAAATCTCCTATGGGTTGTCACAACCACCTCTGTTATCATAGAAGTTATTCCTTTTTAAATTTTGTTGTCTGATCACTCTCAATCTCTCGGATTAGATCCCTAGGAAAATCATCCTAACGATCTCAAGGCCTACTACCCCTATCATCATATTGAGTTTGTGTTTGGATAACTGTTATTAATTTTTCTGGTATATAGACTGCCTATAACTAATAAACCATCTCAAAAGCTTTTCATTGAAGTTCTTTCACTGCCTCTTCTCTGTACGCTTCCAAGTCTGCCTGACAAGCTTTTATTTTAGCCTGGGGGGCTTCTTTGTCTTTATTTGATCCAGCATTTCCCAAGAAACTCCTGGTTGCTAGAATTCTGAGAAGTACAATCCAGGCGCAAGTTACCACTCCTATTACTAGGGTGTCCTACTACTTCACCCTGGAATCTCCCCCACCCACCCGCAGTAGTGACGATTTCCTCCGCCCCCCCGGCAACTTTTCTCACGTACCAATTATTCACAAAAAATTCTCACACATGTAATATTGAGCAGTCAAAGTAAAGGTAAAAAAAAACCGAAGAAAAGAATGAATTTTGAAATGTTCAACCAGTGCCCAACATATACGTAGAAAATACTGTTTATACTATCTTATAGTATTTATTTTTAATGTTCTTTTAATTCTTTTTTTAGTGCATTGGGGGAGGGGCTTAGCTATCATAGCAGGTAAGAGAAAAGGTTAAATTAAATTATCTACTTGGTTAAATCAAATAAGAATAAAGTTACTTGTAATTACTGATTATTATTCACTCGTAAAGCTCGTACATTTCCTGGAAGCAATGAGGAGGTGAGGTATTCGAACCTCCCGTCATAGCTTTTTTGTCACCTAGATTTTGAAGAAAAAAAACATTTTGCTTTTGGTATTTTCATCAAAAATGCCAGTTCCTGCACACCTGAACCCTCGTTTAGCTCAGCCGCATTCAACTCAACCCATTCAACGGAACTTCCTTCTGTGTTCACTACTAACAAGGAACTGGAACATCGCAGGTACTGCCTATGCTTCAGAAGTCATTTGAAAGCAAATGCTCACATTTATAATTTTGTCATGGCAACGCCATTACAAAATGCTGAACAGGACGCTATTATGCAGTGGCAATTATTACCAAACAGTTTGTGGTAACGAGCTGTAAGTAAGGAGCGACCCGGCTCAATAGTAACCTTTTAGCTAAATAGTACTTTTTAGCTGATAACATATATATAAGTTTCGTAAGGTTTAGTCTTACCGATCAAAAGTTACGAGCCTGAGAATATTTGCCTTATTTCCGAAAAACGATGAAACACCCCCTAAGAGTCATAGAATCTTAATAAAGTCTCACCATCGGATTCAGCGTATCAGAGAACCCTGCTGTTGAGGTTTCAAGCTCCTATCTGCAAAAATGTGGATTTGTTTGCCAGAAGAAAGGTCACGGATACGTTTTTTTTCCAGGGGTGATCGTATTTTTTTTTTTTTTTTTTTTATTTACAAACGGGTTACAATAAATAAATAAACAAACATCTCATTTAAAAAAAAACACAATCCAATGCATTACTGCATGCCGGACAAAACCCGAAAAAAAGAAAAACACTTTAAAAAATATATATATAATATTTTCTATTAATATCATTTATTTCCTCAGACCCTAATATAACCCAAAAAGGGTCCAACCCAAAAACAAATAAATATCTTCTCTCGCCTCCCTCTCCCACCCCTCCAACAAAAAAGTAAAAAAAAGTGGGAACTTGAGAACCATCCACGCAAACAACGCAACACAACTCACAACATTCACAAAAATAGAGGAGAAAAAAAATAAATAAAAAAGGGAAATAAATCACTCATCCATTCATCACAATAATTCAAAAATTATTAACTCTGTGGTCCAAGAAAATCACGACAGGGCTTATTCGAATGTAAATTAAAAGTTCTAGTGTCCTTTTTTAATTGACCAAAGATATTGGAGGGTAACTAGGCCCCCTCCCAGGCTCATTTCTCCCCAAAGTCACCCGATCAAAATTTCTAGATAGCCATTTTGCTCAGCTTAGTCAAAAATCTAATAACTATGTCTTTGAGGATGACTTAATTCGATATAGTCCCCGGGGGAAGGGCTGCAAGTTGTAAAATTTGTCCATTGTATGCATATAGTATTGGTTATTGGGAAGTATACAGACATTTTCAGGAGAGATGTTTTCAGGTGGGGGTCAGGGGAAAATGCTACGTAGGAGGATCTTTCCATGGAGGAAGGGGTTTTCCATGAAGGGGGCGTCGGTTTTCCCAGCATTACTTAAAAAGCAATCAGAAATTAAATTAAAAAAACAAGATTTTTCCACTAAAAGTAAGGAGCAACATTAAAATTTAAAACGAACAAAAAATATTACGTATATGAAGGGATTGACTCTCCTCAATAGCTCGCTCTTACGCTAAATTTTTTTTTTACTTTTAAAAGAGGTTATTATTCTAACTAAACAGCCTTTGTGACTCAGGGTCATTCTTAAATAAGTGAAACAAAAATCAAACTTACGTTATTATAAGGTTATTATTAGTTAAAAAAGTAAACTACTACTACTACTAACAACTCATCGCAGCACCAAGCCGCCTGAGGCCAACACAGCTACGCACGCTCATCCTCCACCCCAATCTATTCAAAGCCTAAAAAAGGTAAGGGATACGGTATCAGACTTTACAGCCCAAATCGGGGATGTCGATTTCTAGTTCTTTACCCCTTGAAAGTTTACCACATAGTTATAGAAATAAGAATAATGGAAGGTTTCTGCAGAACTTCATGGTAAAATTTCGCCTTTATAAGTCAAAGCGGTACTTCTGTTTTATACCAAACACACTCAAGAAGTGAAGTTAGGTTAATCATAATGAAATATACCAGAACATGATGAAAATAAAATGGCTATCTTAAAATTTTGATAGAACGACTTTGGCAAAAAAAGAGGTGGGGGAGGGGCCAGGTTTCCCTCCAATCTTTTTAACCACTCAACAAGGCCGCTATAACTTTTAATCTCCGTTCGAATGATCCCTCTCACGATATTCTAAGACCACTGGTTTGATACAATCACCCCTGGGGGAAAAAAATAAGCATGCATCCGTGATCTTTCTTCTAGCAAAAAATACAAAATTCGACATTTTCGCAGATAGGAAACCACTCCAGTAAGGTTTTCAGATGCGCTGAATTTGACTGTATGATTTTCATTAAGAATTTAATACTGTTAGGAGGCGCTTCCCGCTTTTTTCGAAAATCCGGCAAATTTTCTCAGGCTCTTAGCCTTTAATAGTAAGACTAAACTTAATGAAACTTATATATCTAAAATCGGCATAATAAGCCAATTGTTTTGATATGTCTATTCGTATCAAAATTCCTTTTTTTAGAGTTTCGCTTACTATTGAGCCGGGTCGCTCCTTACTTACAGTTCTTTCCCGCGAACTGTTTGATATCATAGGCAGCGCGCTAGCGCTGCCTAAGTAAAGAACGATGTGGGCACAATGTGTTGCTTTTTGGTCCTCCATACCCGGGCACTTCGTATCGAAGGAGTTGTCGTAGAAACTTCAAAAAGGGCTCATTCGATTTGAAATTGGAGTGGCTAGTGCCCTTTTTAATAGTCGAAAGTGATTGGAGGGCAAATCCCCCCCCCCCCGCCACGCCCATCATTCCTCCAAACACATCCAATCAAAATTTTCAGATAGCCATTCTGTTCAGCGTAGTTGATTTCCAGATAGAAAATATGTTTTTGAGGAGGAAACCCCCCCACAACCCTCGGGGCAAGGGTTGTAACAGTGGAAATGACCCTAAAGGTCCGACGCGAACCATGTGGTTTATGGTTTTCTCACTGAGAATGAAAAAACAGAATTTTTCTCATTTGAAAAAACAGGAATTTTCTCACATTAATGGATGTCAACAGCAATTTATGTCTGTTTTATGGTTTTTGTCAGTGAGAATGAACTGTTTTATGGTTTTTGTCAGTGAGAATTTGAAAAACAGGAACTTTCTCACTTTGATGTATGTTTTCTGGATTATTGAGTCCAAGTCATTAATACTTTCCCCCGGAAACAATTCTAAAACTTCCCCTAGAAACAATTCTCCAGGAATAGATCCAAGTCATTAATGTCTTCGCCCCGGAAACAATTCTACTGGTCGAACCCCAAAAGATATTAATAAAACTTCGCCATGGAAACAATTCTCCGAGAAACATCTTAAAGATGAATAGATTAACACGGATGATGATGATGATGATGATGAACGAATTAAAGACCCCTCTTGACTGTTCGGTCACTTGGGTCTTCTTTCAATAAATCTGGATCCCACTTTAGTTAGTCAATCATCAATAATCTGCTCTGTCACATTAATTAATCATAATTATTCTTCCCATCACATTGTCCTATCTCTCCCAATGGCAGTTATAAACTGTACAACCAGCTTTAGGATTTGTATATTGTCACTATCATTTGCAAATCCTCCCAAAATCAAATTTACACTCAACTGTTTTCCTCTTTCATGAAAAAAGGCCTTGATATGCTGTCTTTGGAGAGTGTACTTATCACAATCTATAAGAAGATGTACCAGACTTTCTTCTTTGTCACAAAACTCACAGTTACTTGACTCTCCATAAAACTTTGCCCTGTATAATTTTGTATCTGCATGGCCTGATCTAAGACGAAATGCTAATCTTCCCTCTTTCCTACTTAATCCTTGGTACACATGCCTCTCAAACTTTCTTGCTACTTTTCGGGTAACAAACCAATTTCCTGATTGATTTCTGCTATCCTCAAAATCATACGTTCTCAGGGATTGTATAAATTGATCTAATTGCATTGCAGATCTAGGAGTTGAACCACTAGAAAATACATTTATTGTTTCACATGCCATTTTAGCAGCTGTGTCGGCACTCTCATTCCCCAAAATCTGAACATGGGCTGGGATCCACTGAAGACATATGTTTGCTGTTGACATTAATGATACTATTTCCGTTTAACATAATACAACTTCTCTTGAAATTTTCCCGTTATGATCAAAATTGGCGAGTGCCTCCAATGCACTTTTTGAATCTGACAACAATACAATGTTTCTTTGGTTGCTAAGATTTTCTTTGGCAAATACAATTGCTTCCAGGCTGAAGTAATAGCCATAAAGGAAGCAATTGTATTTGC
>JAQQPU010020818.1:0-15187 GCA_029168905.1 Artemia sp. Kazakhstan ARC1039
ATAAACAGTACAACATGAATTCCACAGGACATTGTAAAAGTAGCTTTTATCTGTTTTCTGTCTTGAGCTATTAAAGCAAATTTTTCAAGGAGATTTTCCAAAAACGACAATACTTTATAATTTCTCCAAAAAGTGTCAGATATTTTAAAAGACTCGATCCCAATTCAAGGTCCTTCCTTAAGGGACAAATCACGAGTATTCACAACAAAGCTGTCAGATAGCTTTTAATTTTTACTTTATTTAGATGATAAGAAGGAATACGAAAACTAACATTTATTAGATCAGTTTCTAAGATATTTAGAATTTGAATGGTATTCATTATGGAGGAAACGACATTATAGGTTGGTTTTCAGTAGTAAGTTCCAAAATACTTTCGTGAAAAGCATACACTAAAAGAGTTAATGAAGTTGATAAAGCTTCACTAAAATTCAAATATAAACGAATCAGTCAATTTGTCATAAGGGTTAAATCGTGAATGATACTTATTTCGTATATTATATAAAAGTTATGCTTGACCCATTCTTCATAGCTAAGACCATTTTCAAAGTTGTGGTCGTCGTGACTTAAGATGCGCATACTTAATTCATAGAGAAGACAATAGCTCATATCGGTAAAACTTAAGTTGTATAAATGTTGACCATTTACAAACATTTGTTGATTCTGAATCTTATTGAGGTTAAAAGTAAATTAGCTTTCATTGTAAATTCCCAAGAAACGGCATGTTTGCACCCGACTAATGGCTAGCTTTGATGAGAGGAGAGTCGAAGGGAGTAGATTATTTTTGGAAAATGCTAGTGACCCACTCGCAATTTGTCTTGCCTTCAGATAATAGTTTTTTTTACATACCGTTTCATCCTTTATGTATATATGTAAGAGAGCGTTAAAAAGAACATTTTCAAAGCTTATCCCATTCTCAGCTGTAATAAGTCCTTGAGCTTTGAAAATTATTACTCTGATTTTCATCTATAGACTAAACAAGTCCACAAATGAATTTTCAGCCCCACGAAAAGTGAAAATGTATTAGATTCTCATGAAATATCGGCTTAAGCGGGTAATAAGCTTCATATCTACTATAGCGTACTTAAACATCAGTGGGAGGGGGTTGAAAGAGCGAAATCACACTGCTTATGTTAGGAACAGAAGATTCAGAAGTAAGAAAGATCGAACTAAAACAAAAAAATCCTTCTTTACTATCTTTTATTTAATCCTCTTTCTTTTTCTTACAGATGTTTTCCCTACAGTAGAAGTTTTGAAACTTAGGAAAAAACACTTTCACGGTCTTTTAGGTCCTTTGCCTATCTGAGTTTTTTTTCTGCAATATCGTACACTTTAATTTCAATATTCTCCTTAAGAGATTTCCCTGTAGGTTTTCCCTCTCGAAATTCATCAATAACATTTGAAGCAAGATCAGTAGCTGTTGGTACAACATGTTTCCTAAGAATAAGTAGAGCAATACAAAATACTTTCCCGAAAAACGGCGAGAGAATACCATATTGCTGCACTTTGTCAATTCTTCCTTAAAAACTCCTTAGTCCCCTCCTTACTTCCTTAGTCCCCTTAAAACACTTTACACTGAGAAACTGCTTATATATTGTCATGATGTTCACATTTTGAACTGAAGATTTATCGAGACACTTCCCCTATTTAATGTTAATTAACTCCCTTTTTTTCGATTCTCAAGCTATATTCTACAAGTTCAATATCTTTCATATCCAATTCATGAAATAAAATCTTTTGAAAAGAGCAGTGTACTACTGGTGTTCTAACCAATTGACAAGGAAGTATATTTCAAAACTGCTGCACTAATATTTCCAGTATAACTCCTTTGAACCAAATTAAAAAAAAAAACAAAAAAAGATTTCCATGAAAAATCGAGTCCTGGGAGGAATTCTGCCTCCAATACATATGTAACTTGCATGGGTTTACTTTGTTCAAGCCTTGATATTTGATTTTTGAATCGTAACAATTCACACAGGGGATTTGACAATTCAATAGACTGGGTATCTGTAAGTCCAGTAATTCTTGCTCCATTATGCCCTTAGCTATTATTGAAGTGAATATCTGGATGAATTTATTCCATTTTCTTAAATTCTAACAAAAGTTCCTCCGTTGAACTGTAATTCCTAGTGTTGTCAATTAAATAATAAATACAGTTTCTTTCAGGGGGTTTCGTGGGATGAAAGGGGGGCGTTTCAGTAAAATGGTTATTTTAACTGCTTTTCTCTATCAAGAATATCAAATGAATTGGTAAAATGCAATTCATCGAGTGTGCATGTCAAATTAAACATTCTTTTCGCATTCAAATTTTCAGAAATTGGAGACTGTCCGTGCCAAAGAATTTTAAGACCTGCAGTAAACAGAGTGTTCAAAAAGCTTATATAATTCATTACCATGCCTGTTCACATATAAAACTTAGCATTTCTGAAATAGTAATCTGTGCTTTAAGACTAAAAATTAACCAGTATTGTACGAAATCCAATATCTTTTCGTTAATACCTGAAAAGCATAGGAAATTGCCTTTATGGACCACCTAGATCACCCCATCAACTTAAATCATTTTATGTCCATTTTACATAATTTTAACTTCAAATATTGCACATTTTGAAAATTTTCCATCCCTACATTCAAAATAAAAATAGGTCCTTTGCAATTAAATTTGGTCTCATTTTTATACTTTCTCACAATATGAACACGGATTTCTGCCTCACCTAGGTCACCCCGACAATTTGACCCCTTTTCAATTGAATTCACGCCATTTTAAATGAAAATTTCCGACATTTTTACAATTTCCAATCTCGAGCATTAAGATCAAAACAGGTCTTGTATTTACTATACTACTGATAAAATGTAATAATTTAACAACATTTAATATTTAGTGGATAGTTTATTATCAATATCTAAATAATTTATATCATCTTCAATATTCCCTTTCTATAGCCTTTAAAATCATATCCTTATCTAATTTTTTAAATTTCTTTACAGAATCAGCTACCTTAGAAACAAAACGCTTTGGTGCAAATAGATCAACCGCTTCACCTTTAAAATTAATAGTAATAACGATTTTCTTCCCGTATTTAGTTGTAATACATTTCATTCCTTTGATTGTGTATTCCATTCCAATGTCTAAATCGTCTTTCTTAATAGTTCGATTATATTTATTTTCCATTTTCATTTTGCTTAAAATTTCTCCATTTATTAGTAAACAATTTTATTAAACAAATTTGTAAATCGAAGATAATTGATATATTAGCATCCCATTAGTTTATAACTCCAGACAAGTCTCGGTGGCACAGATGGCTAAAGCAGTTTCTGGGTTCAATTGCAGTTGCTGGCAAATTTTTAAGGATGTTGCGATACAGAGACCTTACCTTAGACCTTAGCTCCTCCTGTACCTCCAGAGGCACACAGGGTGTCCCTTAACAGCCTCCAATCATCCCGGAAATGAGCTACGGCGTAGATGTTCTCCCACTCTGGGATTAAGGATGCATAAAGGGCTCTCCTGTCACGCTCATATGTCCTGCGTAGCGTGTTTTTGGGCCTTCGTCGTCGACGCGTGTCGTCTAGTTGCCACTGGAGAAGCATATTCGGTAGCCTCGATCCTGGCATACAGATAACATGGCCAAGATATCCCCATCTTCGTTGCCTGAATACATCAGTGACATCAGGCTGGCTTGTGTAGTGGCGAATTTCCAAGTTTGCTATCCTATCCTTGAATTTATCCAATTCAATTTATTGAAATAAAAACAAGATGAAACATAACACCAATAATAATATGGATCCTGGAAGCGAACTTGTTGAGGACCATAACAACAAAAAATTGAAAATGAGCAAGAGAGAAAAAAAAAGAAAAAAAACAGAAAAAAAGAGAAAACACGGGTAAATTAAAGCAAATTCATTAAAAATTTAGAGATTTATAATATCAAAGTTTAGTAACATTGTTATACAGCGTAAAAAAACTTGTGGATAGCTCGATACTGGAGGGTATCATATTCCATTGAAGTATAGATTTATAAATGGGGGATCGCAGGGCGGAGCTAGAGACACACTTCGGGACAATAAAGGAACGGTTGGATGAACGGAGACATAGGCCTTCAGAATTATTGCAATTAAAATAAGATAATAATTGGGGAGGAAGGTTTGTATGGTAAGCGGAGTATGCAAGGGATAAATTTAATTTTTTGATAATTTGCTCAAAACGAATAATACCAAAATCGGAGAACAAGTCCTGGGTGGGAAATAGTCGGGGCAGCCGAAAAACTGCTTTGATGACACGGTTTTGGGCAGTTTTTAATTTATTGGTAACTGAAGGATAAGTGTTGCCCAAAACAGATCCGCAGTATGAGATATATGGGTAAATAAAAGAGTAATAAAGGGTGACAAGGATATCAGGGGGAAGAAAATTATTCACACGATTAATCATACTTACCTGTCGCAAAATTATGGCTCTGATGCAGGATACATGAGTTGCAAATGATAGAGAGGAGTCTATGTGGACACCAAGAAACTTGGCAACTTCGACCTGCGGGAGGAGATTGGTGGAATATTTTAGGCCAAGTGCTTGCTGAGCTACATTTTTTTTTGTAAGGGGTTCAAAATAATACAACCTGACTTTTCTTGCTGTTAATGGTCATGCGGTTAACGAGAGACCATTCCTGTACTCTATTCAGAAGAATTTGAGCAGAGGCGACAACGGATGGTAAATTAGGGCCGGTGATGAAAAAGTTGGTATCGTCAGCAAAAAGTACTGGGTGCACTGATGGACCCAGGCCTGTAACCAAATCATTAATATAAAGGAGAAAAAGTATTGGACCAAGAACAGAGCCCTGCGGGATGCCCCTCCGGACAGGTAGGGGATGGGATCCAGTTAATATCCTTCCAGTTAATATTCATGATCGATACAGAGAAGAGAAAATAAAATATTCAGTAATCAAAGGAAAAATTATAAAACTAAAAGGAACCCAGAAAAGCAATCCTAAACAAAGGAAAGATTGTATAGAATAACATATTGCTTTCTTCCCAGATTTCTTTCATTCAACAAAGGTATCTGGGAAGAAAGCCAAACACGCATCGGAAGCCTGTACGCAAATACTTGTTTAATTGAGCTCTATTACAGAAGCTGGATTCACAAGTACTCATTTTATAAGAATTTTCAACTGTTGAAATCAAATCTTTAGGTAATGATGCGTCATTTCGTTAGATGGCATCTGAGTAACATGTTGCATATATAGATTTAGGAAAATGGTGGTTTGTATTTTTAAACTTTGGAGAATATAGTGTGGAAAGTAAGAAGGGTTTTATTAATGTGTTAAACTTCACAGACCTTACACAATATTTATAACTGTTTAAGTTTACCTGTTTCAAAATATTCTTCACGAGGAAAACCTGTAATTTTTTACGTATTTCATTTTCTCTTTTAATTATTTCTTCATTAGTCAATTTACCCGATTTATACATAGCAAGCAATTCTCAAGAGAATGAATAAACAGTTTTATACTCAGCCTTTCTTTCTGCCATTCTTAGGTATTTTTCAAGTATTTCAATCAGAACTGTGCCAAGACTTAAAGAAGCAGGGGGTAACATAGCAAAGGCAGATAAACCTGAAGCACTAAATATAAATTTAGATACTAAGAAAGCATTACTAACATTTCCATAATATTTAAAACTTCTACAATGGTTCTACGATAAACTTCAAGTAATCTCTTTTCTAGTTCTTCTTCCATCTATATTTGAAAATAAACTTCAAATAAAATTCTGTGGATCGATTCCCTTAACTCTTTTTTGTATATAATCAACACACAAATGACCACAATTCACATCGTTAAAATTTTGGACTTGAGTAGAATGTTAGGCAATTTGTTTCTTTGAAGTTTTTAAATAGTTGACAATTTCCTTTCCAGGTTGGTTTACAAAAGAATAATAAAATTCTACAAATGAATACATGGGATCATTGAAATAGCAAGTCCAATGCATCCCAGGCAATCCCATGTAGTCACAATTGATTACACCTCATTTTTTTTTCTTTATTTTGTCTAGTAAGTTATCTCGAGAAAAAACACCTCGAAAATAAGGAATATGACCTAATTTATTCAATATACCAATAATTGTCAATGGCATCATTTAATTTCTTATTCTTTCTGACGCTCCCATTTTTTGGAAGTGAGCATTCTTTGAATTGTGAAATCTCTGCTTCAACAACTTTTCTGGGTCTTCCACGCTGTTTCGATACTTTAACCACTTGTTCTTGTATTTTCTTGGGTCTAAAAGTTTTTTGGGGGCTTCAACAACCAAATCCGATGCAGATCCAACAATTTTGTGTGTACGAGGTAATTTATAAACCTTGACCTTTCGTTGAAGTACCCCGGTAATGTTAAACCTTCACCTTTAGCGTTTGAAGAATTAGGAATTTTATCAATAATTTTCTTTCCAGGATATATACCTAATGCAGCGGTACCACTTGTTAGGGCAGCTTTACCCATTGCAGCTACTAATGGCAGTAATAATAGAAGCAAGCCACCATTTTGAATCAGTGGATGATATGATATATTTATAGAGACATCTTTTTTCTTTATTTTTCCTTGCTCAATTTGTTCAATTTGTTTTCTTTTAAGCAATAGTTTAACAGGTTCTTTACCAACAATAATATTTTCTATTTGAATTCGGCAATTTTTTTGTTTTTAAAACATTTGTTTAATTTTACTTTTTGAGAAGGAGTTAAATGAATTGTGTATTCAACAAAGTCTGCTTTTTTTTATTAATTTCAAATTTATCGAGAAGAGACAAGAATGGTAATTTTGGATGATTTTGAAGTAGTTGTTTATAGAATATATCAGTATCACTTCCTTTATTTTCATTTTTATATTTTTCAATATTAGTCACCTGTCCTTTATGAAGTAATAGTTTAACAGGTTCTCGTTCATTCACTTTTGTATGCGTTACTCGCACTTTACGTTTTTATTTTGCGTCAAAATATGTTTTAATTTCTTGTTTTTGAAATTCTGATAAATAAATTGTATACTCTTCCATTTATTAGAGAATTTTTTTAAAGGTAAAATTCCAAGGTAAGAATTTTCGTAATTCTCTTTTCAAAGAACTTCGTAGACTTGATTCTTACTTCAACCTTTCTTTCATTCTCTTTTTAAATTCTTCGTCGGGATCTTTTTCAAGTATATTCGTTATTACATTTTCGAAATTGCCTAAATGATCAGATAACTGCATAAAACCTTTCAACTGTACCAATAACGTTGACAGATCAACTGCATCTGCACCATTTTTTTGGTTTTGCAACATTTCTATTTCTTCTATTTTCTGCATTTAATATCTTATTTTTTAGATTTAAGGTATTTTTTTCTAATAGTCCTTTGTCATCAACTCTAGTCAATATATTATAGGGTGATTGATAAATTGTAGTTAATCCAGTTTTAATTAATTTTTTTCACTTCGACAGGATATTTCAGTATTTTTAACTACAGCAGATTTTTCATTATCTGAAGTGGAAACACTGGTCCAGTGGTCATTAACCGATATTTAAAATTCATACATGTGATTAGACAGTTGAACTAGTATTTTTTCTTTCCTATCTAATTCATCTTGTAGTTTTTTTTAAGATATGATGAGGGAATATAGTAACACTGGGTACGAGTGGTGGGTTATCAATTCAGGCTTTTAATGGTGGTGAGATATAATATAAGTTATCTTCAGGGTGATGATGAGAAGTGGACTAGGCCTAGTTGTCTTCCATGAGGTAATTCTCGGTAAATATTTAGTTATTAACTACTCTTTATTACAAGTTTTCAGTTTAGGAACATTTTGCTAGGCTATCTTGCAAAGTAGGCTTAGGCTAGTTGAGTTGGTGAATAGGCTAAAACTTTCAGGAATGTATCCAGAGCCTTAGTGATGTCATGGAAAGATATTATAAGACAATAAACGGTAAAATTCTACTTTAGTTACTTTTGGCTATCTTGGAAAGGGGTTGGGTTAGGAAAATGACACTTTCAGGGATGGATCTACATGCTAAGGTATGTCCTGGGAAGGTACTTTGAAGTACTTACCTCCACTCCTCCCCCCTCTATTTAATGGTAAATTACTGCACATCACTAGTTGTTTCAGCTCACATTTCATCATATATTACTATCATAATTATAAATCACTGCTTACCTTACACAACTTCAGCTTTTAACCTTGTTCATCAAAATATATTCCAAAATCCTATTTTCCTTTAACATTCATCCTTTTAAACTTATTTACTATATAACTGACCTGCTTAGGAAACCTGTTTGTGATGTCACAACTTTGCTTATCATAGCATGCAAATGCCATGGGGTAGAAGAGTGTGTTGATAAGCCAAGCCATATTTGACAAGAGATAACCTAGACTAATAAAAAAAATCCAAATTGTTTTTAGAGGACAAATTATGTTATGAGAAGATGTTTTTATTTTTATAGGTCCATGTGCTCATAAAGTTTCTGTTGAGTTTATTGAAAAACTAGCATGGACTTTGTGTAGTTACGGACTCTCCATAAAACTTTTAAAAGTGCAAAGATGCACCTTAGCCAGGGGGGAAGTTGTGCTTGGGGTGGATTTCTCAGGGGAGAATTTTCCTTTGGGAGGGAAATTTCAGATGAGTTAATATTCTGGGGGAAATGTTACACTGGGTGGTATTGACAGAATTACTATATGAAATTCTTTTTAATTGTTTTACATTCTCTTTGCCAAATTTTTTATTTGGAAATGTTCTGGAGGCTTTTTTCTATGCGTTTTGTTTTCTGGGAAATAATTTCCATGGAAGGGGGCATTTCTGGAGTGGCCAAGAAACCGATATATAGATTAAAGTCATATTCCAATGAAAAAATGCTAAGGAGAATTTTTCAGGGTGAATTGTCCACAAGCAATTTTACAGAGAGGGGGGATTCTCAGCAAATAAAGAATTGTCTGGAGAGAATTTGACGGGGGGAGGTGCACTTTATGTTGGATGAAATTTCCACAGAGGAGTTCTGTGAGGGGGAGGGGTATATTTCATAGAGGGTGAGCCAGATTTAGCAGCATTATTCAAAAAACAAACAGAAATTATGCCATATATGAAGGATTGCCCCTCCTCAATACCTTATTCTTTATGCTAAAGTTTGACTGTTTTCTAAAATTGAAAAAAAGGGGCTTTTTAATTAGAATAGGAAGCTTTTTTCAAAGTGCTAACAGTTTTAGCATAAAGAGCAAGGTATTGAGGAGGGGCAACCCTTCATATCCGGAATAAATCTGCCAAAACTAATATGCCAATTGTGTGTTTTCATGCACTGGGAGCCAAAATCAAACCAGTATTAATTGAAAAACATTCAGAAATTAAATAAAAACCAAGTTTTATTAACTGAAAGTAAGGAGCAACGTAAAAACTTAAAATGAACAATAATTATTCTGTATATGAAAGGGGCTGTCCCCTCCTCAACCCCTAGCTCTTTACGCTAAAGTAACATAAAGAGCAAGGTGTGAAGGAGGGGACAGTCCCTTTCATATACAGTATAATGCTGTTTGTTTTAAGTTTTAATGTTGCTCCTTACTTTCAGTTAAAAAAAAAACTTGTTTTTATTACTTAATCTCATAAAGACAATACTTTTGTCAGCATATGAAGAACTGTGTATGTTGCAATTATATCTGTCTGGTTTATATGCAAAGTAACACAAGAGACAAAAATTAACGTACAAGAGAGTAGTGAAGAATTATGGTATACAAAGCAATATTTGGCAGGGATAGTCACTAGTGATAAATCACTAGGGGTGGCAACATGATTGGATGATTTTCGGGGATTTGGGGAACCAAATTTTTTTTGGGGTGGCACATAGATTTCTGGGAAAATCCCCAAAAATTTGGGAATAGTGCAAGCCCTGCTTGATTTCTAATCAGGAAAATCAAAATACTTAAACCACACAAGAAAAGAAGAGCTTCAACTTTGCGGTTGATGCAATAAAGAATTGCCGCAAAATTAGTTCAAAGTCAACCAAACACCGCCGCCT
This sequence comes from Artemia sp. Kazakhstan ARC1039, assembly GCA_029168905.1. Lineage (NCBI taxonomy): Eukaryota > Metazoa > Arthropoda > Branchiopoda > Anostraca > Artemiidae > Artemia > Artemia sp. Kazakhstan ARC1039. The sequence continues at coordinate 10,002 of JAQQPU010020818.1, forward strand.
CTTCCGGCGTCACGCCAGCAACGTTGTGACACTTCAGTGGCGGTCAACCGAGCCTCTTGTTGGTGGCATTTGGTTGATGTGCCGGCATGGTGCTGGGGTGTAGGTAAGACACAGAGCGCTACAAACATCAGAATCGACTTAAGAGGACAAGTTATGTCATGGGAAGATGTGTTTGAAATCCCCCTTTGCCCCAAACTCAAAATTTTACTTTAGAAGCTTTTTTAAATATTTCTAAAGCGCTAAGACATAGAGTGCTACAAACATCAGAATCAACTTTAGAGGACAAATTATGTTATGGGAAGATGTTTTTGAAATCCCCCTTCCCCCCAAACTCAAAATTTTACTTTAGAAGCTTTTTTTAAATATTTCTAAAGTGCTAAGACATAGAGCGCTACAAACATCAGAATCAACTTTAGAGGACAAATTATATTATGGGAAGATATTTTTGAAATCCCCCTTACCATTCATCCCATTCCCCCTTCATACTCTAAAATCTGGTTGATAATTTGAAATTTGAAAAGCCTTATTTTCCACGGGGGTATTTTTATTTGGGGGGAGGGGGATTTTCCGTGAGGGTATTTCCCGTGGGGGGGGATTTTCCGGCGGGCATTTGCCAAGAAGCACAAATTTGATGGTATGAGTTTTATTAAAATCTTTGACTTTTAGGGGTTGTTTCCCCCTTTTACGAAACTCAGACAAATTTTTTAGACAGGCAAATTATCAACCAGATTTTAGAGTATGATTCCGGTGCAACACGTTGCTACGAAATGGTCAGCTTAGATTAGTATAAGCAGGGGCACCGCGAGCAGGTTGCTGACCACCCCCCTCCCCCTGCTATCAAATCCCCTTGCAGCTAACCTTTGCAACCTCGAAAGAAAATTTTTATATAAGTTCCAGCATTTTTTACATATTTTAAATTGTGGATGTAAAAAGGAAAAGCAAAATTTTTCAACATTATAGGATTAAGCTATTTGAATATGTTTTATGTGGTTACCCAACTCAAAATGTTAACCCTTACCATTCATCCCATTCCCCCTTCATACTCTAAAATCTGGTTGATAATTTGAAATTTGAAAAGCCTTATTTTCCACAGCAGTATTTTTATTTGGGGGGAAGGGGGATTTTAAAAACCTCTTCCCGTGATATAACGTGTCCTCTGAAGTCGATACTGATGTTTTTAGCACTCTATCTATTAGTGCTTTAGAAAACTTTAAAAAGCTTCTAAAGTAGAATTTTGGAAAGTTTTGAGTTTGGGGGGAAGGGGGATTTCAAAATCATCTTCCCATAACATAATTTGTCCTCTGAAGTCGATTCTGATATTTTTAGCGCTCTATCTATTAGTGCTTTAGAAATATTTAAAAAGCTTCTAAAGTAAAATTTTGAGTTTGGGGGGAAGGGGGATTTTAAAAACCTCTTCCTGTGATATAACGTGTCCTCTGAAGTCGATTCTGATGTTTTTAGCACTCTATCTATTAGTGCTTTAGAAATATTTAAAAAGCTTCTAAAGTAGAATTTTGGAAAGTTTTGAGTTTGGGGGGAAGTGGGATTTCAAAATCATCCTCCCATAACATAATTTGTCCTCTGAAGTCGATTCTGATATTTGTAGAGCTCTATCTATTAGTGCTTTAGAAATATTTAAAAAGCCTCTAAAGTAAAATTTTGGAAAATTTTGAGTTTGGGGGGAAGGGGGATTTTAAAAACCTCTTCCCATGATATAACGTGTCCTCTGAAGTAGATTCTGATGTTTTTAGCACTCTATCTATTAGTGCTTTAGAAATATTTTAAAAGCTTCTAAAGTAAAGCTTCTAAATATATTTAAAAAAGCTTCTAAAGTAAAATTTTGGAAAATTTTGAGTTTTGGGGAAGGGGGATTTCAAAAACATCTTCCCATAACATAATTTATCCTCTGAAAACGATTCTGATATTTTTAGTGCTCTATCTATTAGTGCTTTAGACATATTTAAAAAGCTTCTAAAGTAGAATTTTGGAAAATTTTGAGTTTGGGGGGAAGGGGGATTTCAAAAACATCTTCACATAACATAATTTGTCCTTTAAAGTTGATTCTGATGTTTGTAGCGCTCTATGTCTTAGCGCTTTAGAAATATATAAAAAAAGCTTCTAAAGTAAAATTTTGGAAAATTTTGAGTTTGGGGGGAAGGGGGATTTCAAAAACATCTTCCCACAACATAATTTGTCCTCTAAAGTTGATTCTGATGTTTGTAGCGCTCTATGTCTTAGCGCTTTAGAAATATTTAAAAAAGCTTCTAAAGAAAAATTTTGAGTTTGGGGCAAAGGGGGTTTTCAAAAAGATCTTCCCATAACATAATTTGTCCTCTAAAGTTGATTCTGATGTTTGTAGCGCTCTATGTCTTAGCGCTTTAGAAATATTTAAAAAAGCTTCTAAAGTAAAATTTTGGAAAATTTTGAGTTTGGGGCAAAGGGGGATTTCAAACACATCTTCCCATGACATAACTTGTCCTCTTAAGTCGATTCTGATGTTTGTAGCGCTCTGTGTCTTACCTAGACCCCAGCACCATGCCGGTGCATCAACCAAACGCCACCAATGAGAGGCTTGGTTGACCGCCACTGAAGTGTCACAACGTCGCTGGCGCGCCGCCTGAAGAGGCGGCGGTGTTTGGTTGACTTTGAATTAATTTTGCGGCAATTCTTTATTGCGTCAACCGCAAAGTCGAAGCTCTTCTTTTCTCGTGTGGTTTAAGTATTTTGATTTTCCTAATTAGAAATCAAGCAGGGTTTGCACTATTCCCAAATTTTCGGGGATTTCCCCAGAAATCTATGTGCCACCCCAAAAAAAATTTGGTTCCCCAAATCCCCGAAAATCATCCAATCATGTTGCCACCCCTAGTGATTTATCACTAGTGACTATCCCTGCCAAACATTACTTTGTATACCATAATTCTTCACTATTCTCTTGTACATTAATTTTCGTCTCTTGTGTTACTTTGCATATAAACCAGACAGATATAATTGCAGTATACACGGTTCTTCATATGCTGACAAAAGTATCGTCTTTATGAGATTAAGTAATAAAAACAAGTTTTTTTTTAACTGAAAGTAAGGAGTGACATTAAAACTTAAAACGAACAGCAATTATACCGTATATGAAAGGGACTGTCTCCTCCTTCACACCTTGCTCTTTACGTTACTTTAGCGTAAAGAGCTAGGAGTTGAGGAGGGGACAGTCCCTTTCATATACGGAATAATTATTGTTCATTTTAAGTTTTAACGTCGCTCCTTACTTTCAGTTAATAAAACTTGTTTTTTTTAAATTTCTGAACGTTTTTCAACTAATGCTGGTTTGATTTTGGCTCCCAGTGCATGAAAAATTAAAACACAATTGGCATATTAGTTTTGGCAGATTTATTCCGGATATGAAGGGTTGCCCCTCCTCAATACCTTGCTCTTTACGCTAAAGCTGTTAGCACTTTTAAAAAAGCTCCCTATTCTAATTAAAAAGCCCCTTTTTTTCAATTTTAGTAAACAGTCAAACTTTAGCGTAAAGAATAAGGTATTGAGGAGGGGCAATCCTTCATATATGGCATAATTTCTGTTTGTTTTTCGAATAATGCTGCTAAATCTGGCTCACCCTCTATGAAATATACCCCTCCCCCTCACGGAACTCCTCCGTGGAAATTTCATCCAACGTAAAGTGCATCTCCCCCCGTCAAATTCCCTCCAGACAATTCTTTCCTCGCTGAGAATCCCCCCTCTCTGTAAAATTGCTTGTGGACAATTCACCTGAAAAATTCTCCTTAGCATTTTTTCATTGGAATAAGACTTTAATCTATATATCGGTTTCTTGGCCACTCCAGAAATGCCCCCTTCCGTGGAAATTATTTCCCAGAAAACAAAACGCACAGAAAAAAGCCTCCAGAACATCTCCAAATAAAAAATTTGGCAAAGAGAATGTAAAACAATTAAAAAGAATTTCATATAGTAATTCTGTCAGTACCCCCCAGTGTAACATTTCCCCCAGAATATTCACTCATCTGAAATTTCCCTCCCAAAGGAAAATTCTCCCCTTAGAAATCCACCCCAAGCACAACTTCACCCCTGGCTAAGGTGCATCTTTGCACTTTTAAACGTTTTATGGAGAGTCCGTAACTACACGAAGTCCATGCTAGTGTTTCAATAAACTCAACAGAAACTTTATGAGCGCATGGACCTATAAAAATAAAAACATCTTCTCATAACATAATTTGTCCTCTAAAAACAATTTGGATTTTTTTTACTGGTCTAGGCTATCTCTTGTCAAATATGGCTTGGCTTATCAACACACTCTTCTACCCCATGGCATTTGCATGCTATGATAAGCAAAGTTGTGACATCACAAACGGGTTTCCTAAGCAGGTCAGTTATATAGTAAATAAGTTTAAAAGGATGAATGTTAAAGGAAAATAGGATTTTGGAATATATTTTAATGAACAAGGTTAAAAGCTGAAGTTGTGTAAGGTAAGCAGTGATTTATAATTATGATAGTAATATAGGATGAAATGTGAGCTAAAACAACTAGTAATGTGCAGTAAGTTACCATTAAATAGAGGGGGGGGGGGAGGAGTGGAGGTAAGTACTTCAAAGTACCTTCCTGGGACATACCTTAGCATGTAGATCCATCCCTGAAAGTTTCATTTTCCTAACCCAACCCCTTTCCAAGATAACCAAAAGTAACTAAAGTAGAATTTTACCCAATAAACTCCATTCTTTCTCCTCTAGAGAACACTGACCTTGATAAATTTTAACAATCACCATGCAATAAAAATGAAACCTTACAAAATACATCTTCAACTCTAATAAGGCCTAAAGAAAAGTGTTTTGAGCCTCTACTGTTGCTCAATTCCAATTTATACAGTTTTAAAGATCTGCAAATCTATCTCCTAAATCATAGGATACACAATAGCACTACCTAACTAGCTTTTGAGGAATTTTGCAATGAGTATAAAACTAAATGAAAATACACTAGCCTTTTGCCATGCAGTTGTCATAATGGTTAATCTGAGGAATGACTTAGGGTATTCAGTTAATGAAAAGGTAGGTTAAGGATACTGCAATAGACCCTTAAAGTCCAGACCCATGGTGCTGATCTCTGTCTCAAGGCCCTTCAGCCAGGAAGTACAGTGGGGGGATAGAGGCCAGCCATCCTGGACTTTTGCACACCCTTCCTGCTT
>JAQQPU010020819.1:2376-15186 GCA_029168905.1 Artemia sp. Kazakhstan ARC1039
AAAAAAAAACCGACACACAATGGACAGTATGCAAGTGTAAAAAACAGACAAGTTAAAACAATATCATATTTATTTACGCTCTCTTCCTATGTAAAAAAAAATTATTTTCTACACTAGAAACATCAGGGAATAATTTCATTCTGTTGAGTAGTAGGAAGGCCATTATCGCGCAAATGAATGTTAAATTTAGATTCAGGATGCAATTCTGACTAGAGAGGTAAGTTTGAACTTTAGCCCCTCCCCCTCCAATGTGCAAACATATACCCTGATTTGGTATATAGCAGTGGGGCAAAAGGAACTATTATTTTCAGAAATAGCATAAGAAAAGGCATCGAGTGTATGTTCCTTTTATTCATAGGTCAATAATAGGAACTACTCAATATTTACCCATTTTTCATTGTCATTTTCAATTGGCTAAAATATTTTTGGCCCTGGATTTATTTCTGAAAGTGTCATTCACCTAAAGGAGGCCCTAGACGGTCAATAATTTTGATCAAAAGCTTCCGTCAGTCGATTGATTCAATTATGATTGACCCTCTAGGATCCTCTTTGACGCTTTAGTCAAGTGTTGACGGTGATTGATAGAAAGTTTGAATGACTAAAACATTTTGATCAAAAGCAGTGTGTTAGATTAGCTTTGGTTGAGATTGAAGGGCTGATTGAAGGGTCGATTGAATATTAATTGAAGCTCACGTCAATGGATTGACGGAAACTTTCGATCAAAACGATTGACCATCTAGGGCCTCCTTAAAGGACTCCCTTGACGGTCAATCATTTTGATCAAAAGCTTCCTTCAATCGATTGATGTGTTTTTCAATCAACCTTCCATCGGCTCTTCAATCAACTCTTCAGTTTTGACCAAAAATAATTTCAAGTTTAATTTTAACTCACGGCCAGATTTTTAGTTTCAGTTCAGAGTCGGGTAGTGAAGTATCTATTGTGTGTGAAATGCAGTATAATACTGATTCGGATTTTCTTGCATATTCCTTGGTTGTCCTCAAGCGGTAAAAAAAGAAAATAGGAAACGTCGTTGGTCTAAGGAGTTGTAAAGATGAGAAATCACTTCATTCATGATCATTTACTGAACGTTCTGCACGATACAAAACAAGAGGACTACAGGAACTTACTCCCCCCCCGGAAAATACTAGGCGTTTACCCCTGGAAGATACCCGCCCCCCCGTCCCGGCAAAAAATAGGGGTTTCAAATTTGAGAATTTTATTTTAGTTGGTTTTTTTTTTAGTTTCGTTGAGAAGTTATAAGGAAAGGGAAAAAGAAGAATTTACACACCATAATTATCTTAAAACTTAAAACCACGAATCAATTTTTGTTGAAATGACTTCCATATGAACTTGTGCAATTTTTGGCAGTATTTTGGCAATTTTGGGCACCAAATTAAAAAAAAGAAGAGAAAAATAGTTTATGGTTTGGTTTGCCTTTGAAAGGATAGTTGGCTTTGGGAACCAACAAGTTCTTATTGTTTAAGTTTTTACGGGCGAAAGCGTTGTCAGATTCTACAAGCTTTTTACAGGTGGTGGTAAAGTTTTGTTTAGAATAAAAAAGGCCTATCATTCTAATTCGGGCCAACCCTTTTTATATACATAGTAATTTCTGTTCGTATTAAGGTTTGATTTTATAATTTTATAATTTTATATTTGATTTCTGTTCGTATAAGCTTACTTTGAGTTGAAAAAAACTGTTTTTTTTTCGATTTAATTTCTGATCGTTTTTAAATAGTACTGCGAAATCCGGCTACCTCTCACAGAAAAATTCCTTTCATCTGCTGAAAATTCCTCCATAGAAAGTTCTTTTTACGTAAAATATTCTCCCCCTCCCTCACCGGGGAAATTTCGCCCGGATAATTCCATTCTAGCTGAAAATCCCGCCGAAAAAATTTCTTGCGGATGAACTCGGGTAAAAATTCTTTCTTAGCACACTTTAGTTTGAAAAAAACGTAAATTTTTGAGGGTTTTTGAAATTATGCCAGTAGTCCCCTCCGTGGAAAAGTTTTCCATCAAAACCAGCAAAAGAGTATTTTCTAGCAAAGGTTTTTTTTGGGAGGCGGTGGGTGTGCAACAGAAACTTTAAAAAAAACGAATCAAAACTGTGAAATCAATATCTACTGCCTTGTGATTTCTGGGAATAATTCTGGTCTGCGCTGTTATTATGAAAGTAAAGAGTAACATTAAACCCCAAAATGAGCAGAATATATTCTGATAGGAGGGGGACTGCCCTTTCATCATCCCTTACTCCACCTCATGATCACAGAAACTTCGGAGTGTGCTCATTAGATCAGAAATTGACAGTTCAAGTCCTTTTTTTTAAGTGCAAAGGGATTAGAGACCGACCAGCCGCATGGGGGTGTTATTTTCTGAGGGGAAATTTTCCAAAGGGGGGGGGGGGTAAACACCACCCACCAAATAATCGAGTTTCTCGATTAAGGCTGTGGGATGTCACCTGCTGACGCTCCAGACTTCTTTTTTTGCTCGATCTCCTTGTATTTGCGATTGAAATTGGTTCTTAAAACATTAGTTTTCTTTTGTTTGTTCGGAAACTGTATAATCTGATTTCAATGTCTTTACCGTCTGCAATATCCTGCCAAATGGTGCACTTTTCATATTTCAGTAAAATAGTCTATACCTTTAACTTTCCATAACTTAGGGTGATCCCCGTATAACTCAATTAATAAACAAATAAACCCGCTCTCCACATTTTTGCTTTCTTCCGGTATATCTTCCATTGTTGTTGGCGCGTTATTGGCGCAATATTATGACAAAACTACTCTAGACGGTCAATCACCGTCGTCAACCGATTGAGTCATTCTAACTTTCTATCAATCACCGTCAACGCTTGACGCAAGCATCAAACAGGTTCCTAGATGGCCAATCATGCTTGAATCAATCGATTGACGGAAGTTTTTGATCAAAATGATTGACCGTCTAGGGTGTCCTTTACTCAACTGCTTTGCAAGATAGCAATAAGTGTCTAAACTACAAGTTTAGGCTACTACATATTTTCCTAATGTACCCTTTTATAGCATTATGATAGTATGGGTCCCATTCAAAGCAAGTCCTTGGACCCGTGGCTGCTAAGATAAGATTTTTATTTCAGAAAAACTGGGTATCACAAGCAGAGATTCGCACTTTAAATAGGTGCACAGGCCTAAAGTCTTCGCAGAATTTTATCAGTTTGAGAGTAGACTTTGAAAAGGTTTGTTTTGGTTGTTGCTTCTCCATCGCCTTACTGAATGTTGCCTGCTCACTTTTCCATTTATAAGAAGAATGGTTGTGCCCAACAACTTTTAACTTCCTTCTATAAAAATTGATGTTGAATCTACCACATTTTCACTTGCTATTTATACTTTGATTTACTTCTTCGTAAGTGGTTGAAAATACCAGAAAGACGCCTGGGGGATGGCCCAAGCAGAGATCATAGAGATCAATAGGGATCGGCTAGCTGTTCTATCTTTTTCACCTAAATAACTTAATTTGAATTTTTTATTTCGCTTAAAACCATTTCTTTTATATTTTCATAAAAGAGAGCAAAGAACAAATAATGGGCAAAAAGAGTGCAAATCTGGTACGTGGAGTGAAAAGTGGATTGACAAAAAAAGTGCATTTCTCACAAAAAGTGTGCAAGCTGGCAATCCTGATCTAAACCATTATTCAAAGCCGGACAGATGCACTTGCTTCGGTGAACATATAAACAAGTAGAAACATAAGCGACATTAGATTTTTTCATAGGTAGGCACGCGTATGTCATCGGTATTCACAGCAAGGAAAAGAAATAAGACGAATCGGGCGTCTAGGGAATAAGGAAGATTGCATTACGTTGAAGATATAAAAAAGGAAATGATAATAATTGGTATGGCTGTAATAATGCAAAAGGTAAATATAACATTGGTTTAAGAATGGAAGGAAAAAACAAAGAATTAATTTATAACGATAATACTGAATAAGAGCAACCCAGTCATAGGCAGCGCAATCGCACTGCCTAAGTAATGAACGATGTTGGCACAATGTATTATTATATATTTTTTTCCCTTAGCAGGGCACTTCGTGTCGAAGGAGTTGTCATAGAAACTTCGAAAGGGGCTCATTCGATTGTAAATTGGAGTGGCTAGTGCCTTTTTAATAGTCGAAAGTGATTGGAGGGCAACTAGCCACCCCCCACGCCCATCATTCTCCCAAACACATCCAATCAAAATTTTGAGATAGCCATTTTGTTCAGCGTAGTTGATTTCTAGATAGAAAATATGTTTTTGAGGAGGAAAATCCCCCGCAACCCTCAGGGCTAGGGTTTTAAGTTATGCCCTGGGGGCATATAAGAACGATATTGCCACAAAGTATTATCTAATTTTTTTTCCTTTCGAGCACTGCACTTTGTATCGAAGAAGTTGTCGTAGAAACTTCGAAAAGGGTTCATTCAATTGGAATTGGGAGTAGCTTGTGCCCTTTTTCATAGTCTAAAGTGATTGGAAGGCAACTAACACCCCTTCCACGACCACCATTTCCCGAAACACATCCGATAAAAATTTTGAGATAGCCATTTTGCTCAGCGTAGTTGCTTTTCACATAGAAATTATGTTTTTGAGGATTACACTCCCCCACAGCCTTCAGGGCAAGGGTTATAAGTTATGCCCTAGGGGCATATAAGTTTTTTTTATAGAAGGCGTTGTCGTAGAAACTTCGCAAAAGGCTCATTCAATTGGAAATTCAAAGAGTTAGTGCCTTTTTTAATAGTCGAAAGTGATTGGAGGGCAACTAACCCCCCTCTCACGCCCACCTTTTCCCCAAACACATCCAATCAAAATTTTGAGATAGCTATTTTATTCAACGTAGTTTTAAGTTCTGGAAATTAGGTATTTGAGGATGGCAACCCCCCACAGCCATCATGGCAAGGGTTGTAAGTTTTGCCCTGGGGGCATATAATGTTTTTATAGAACGTGATGTCATAGAAACTTCAAAAAGGGCTCGCTCGATTGGAAATTAAAATGACTAGTGGCTTTTCTAATATTCAAAAGTGATTGGAAGGCAACTAACACCCCTTCCACGCCCACCATTTCCCCAAACACATCCAATCAAAATTTTGAGATAGCCATTTTGCTCCACTTACTTTAAAGTTCAGGAAATTATACCTTTGAGCAGGACACTCCCCCAACAGTCTTCAGGGTAAGGTTTATAAGTTATGCATTCGGGGCATATAAGGTTTTCATTGAAATCTTTGTCATAGAAACTTGAAAAAGGGCTCATTCAATTGTAAATTTAAAGGTCTACTGCCCTTTTTAATAGCCGAAAGTGATTTGAGGGCAACTAACCTCCCTCTCACGCCCAGCTTTTCCCCAAACACATCCAATCAAAATTTTTAGAAAGCCGTTTTATTCAACGCAGTTGAAAGTTTTGGAAATTAGGTCTTTAAGGATGACAACCCCTCCGCCCAACAGCCCTCAGGGCAAGGGTTGCAAGTTATGCCCTGGGGGCATATAAGGTTTTTTATTGAAAACTTGTCGTAGATCTGATGGGTTCATTCAAAAGGGCTCACTCAATAAGATATTGAAAGGGCTAGTGCCTTTTTAATAGTTGAACATGGTTGGAGAGCGACTAACGACCCTCTCATGCCCACCATTTTCCCAAACAAATCCAATCAAAATTTTGAAATATCCATTTCATTCAACGTAGTTTTAAGTTCAACGTAGTTGAAACTTCTTGAAATTATGTTTTTTACGAGGATAACCCCCTCAGTGCAAGGGTTGTAAGTTATGCCCTGGGGGCATATGAGGTTTATATAGAAAGTTGTTGTAGAAATTTCAAAAAGGGCCCATTCGATTGGAAATTGAAATTGCCCTTTTTAATAGTCGAAAGTGAATGGAGAGTAATTAACCCCCTCTCAAGCCATTTTGTTTAACGAAGTTGAAAGCTCTGGAAATTATGTATTTAAGGATGACAAACCCCTAGGGCAAAGGCTGTAAGTTTCGCCCTCTGGGCATATAAGATTTTTATAGATAGGGTTGTCGTAAAACTTCAAAAGGGGCTCATTCAATTGGAAATTGATAGGGCTCGTGCCCTTTTTAATAGTCGAAAGTGATTGCAGGGTAACTAACCCCCCTCTCACACCCACCATTCCTCCAAACATCCAATCAAAATTTTCAGTTAATCATTTTTTCAACGTAGTAGAAAGTTCTGGAAATTATGTCTTTGAGAATGACACCCCCCCCCCCTCCAGCCCTCAGGGCAAAGTGTGTAAGTTATGCCATGGGGGCATATAAGGTGTTTATTGAAAGTGGTGTCGTAGAAACTTCAAAAGGGCTCATTTGATTATAACTTGAAAGGGATAGTGCCATTTTTAATAGTTGAAAGTGATTGGAGAGCGACTAACGCCCCTCTCACGCCCGTCATTTCCCAAAACACATCCAATCAAAATTTTGAAATAGCCATTTTGTTTAACGTAGTTGAAAGTTCTAGAAATTTGGTCTCAACCACCCTAATAGCTCTCACGGTAAGGGTTGTAATTTCTGCACTTGGGGCATATAAGGTTCTTGTAGAAAGCGTTGTCATTTAAAAAGGGCTCATTCAATTGGAAATCGAAAGGCCTAGTGCCCTTTTTAATAGTCGAAAGTGATTGGAAGGCTTCAAATTTTCATAGGTAGCGCAATCGCGCTGCCTAAGTAAAGAACGATGTTGGCACAAAGTATTATTTTTTTTTTGTTGTTGTTGTTGTTTTTTTCCATTCCAGGGCACTTCGTATCGAAGGAGTTGTCGTAAAAACTTTGAAAAGGGCTCATTCGATTAGAGATTGGAATGACTAGTGCCCTTTTTAATAGTCGAATGTGATTGGATGGCAGCTAACACCCCTTCCACGCCCACCATTTCCCCAAAGACATCCAATCAAAATTTTGAGATAACCCTTTTGTTCAGCGTATTTGATTTCCAGATAGAAATTATGTTTTTGAGGAGGATACTCCCCCACAGCCCTCAGGACAAGGGTTGTAAGTTATGCCCTGGGGGCATATAAGGTTTTTATAGAAAGCGTTGTCCTAAAAACTTCAAAAAAGGCTCGTTCGATTGGAAAAAAAGGCTAGTGCCCTTTTTAATAGTCAAAAATGATTAGAGGGCAACTAACCCCTCTCTCACGTCCACTTTTTTCCCAAACCCATCCCATCAAAATTTTGAGATAGCCAATTTATTCAACGTAGTTTTAAGTTCTAGAAATTAGGTATTTGAGGAAGACAGCCCCCCAACAGCCCTCAGGGCAAGGGTTATAAGTTATGCCCTGGGGGCAAATAAGGTTTCCATAGAAAGGGTTGTCGTAGAAACTTCCAAAAGGGCTCATCTGATTGGAAATTCAAATGGCTAGTGCTCTTTTTAATAGTCGAAAGTGATTGGAAGGCAATTAACAGCCCTTTCATGCCCACCATTTATCCAAACACATCCAATCAAAATTTTGAGATAGGTATTTTGAGGAAAGTAGTTGAAAGGTCCGGAAATTAAATCTAAGAGGACAACACTCCCCCAGAGTCCTCAGGGCAAGGATTGTAAGTTATGCCCTGGGAGCATAAAAGGTTTTTAATGACTGTTTTGTCGTTGAAACTTGAAAAAGGGCTCATTCGATTTGAAATTCAAAGGGCTAGTGCTGTTTTTAAAAGTCGAAAGTGATTGGAAGGAAACTAACCCCCCTCTGAAGCCCACCTTTTCCCCAAACACATCCAATGAAAATTTTTAGATAGCCATTTTTTCAACGTTGTTAAAAGCTTTAGAAATTAGGTCCTTGATGATGATAACCCCTCAGAGCCCTTGGGGTAAGGGCTGTAAGTTATTGCCTGGGGGCATATAAGGTTTTATAGAAAGTGATGTTGTAAAAACTTCAAAAAAGGCTCATGGAAATTAGAAATTAGAAGGGCCTATGCCCTTTTTAATAGTCGAAAGTGATCGGAGGATAACTTACACCCCTCTCACACCCACCATTTCCCCAAACACATCCAATCAAAATTTTGAGATAGCCATTTTGTTCCACGTAGTTCAACAATATGGAAACTATGTTTTTGAGGATGACCTTTCACCACAGACCTCAGGGCAAGGGTTATAAGTTATGCCCTGGGTCATATAAGTTTCTTATAAAAAGTGTTGTCGTAGAAACTTCAAAAAGGGCTGATTCGATTGAAAATTGAAAGGGCTAGTGCTCTTTTTAATAGTCAGATGTGATTGGAGGGCAACTAACCCCCCTCTCATGCTCACCATTTCCCCAAACACATCCAATCAAAATTCTGAGACAGTAATTTTCTTCAACGTAGTTGAAAGTTCTGAAAATTAGGTCTTTGAGGGAGAACGCTATTGGCACAATATATTATTTATTACATTTTCTTGGTTTTAGACCAGGGCACTTCGCATGGAAGGAAATGTCGTAGAAACTTCGAAAAGGGCTCATTCGATTGGAAATCGGAGTGGCTTGTGCCCTTTTTATTAGTCGAAAGTGATTGGAAGCCTACTAATACCCATTCCACGACCCTCATTTCCCCAAACACATCCAATCAAAATTTTGAGATAGCCATTTTGTTCAGCGTAGTTGATTTCCAGGTATAAAATGTTTTTAGGGGGAGGATACTCCTCCACAACCCTAAGTGCAAGGGTTTTAACTTATGCCCTGGGGGGCATATAAGAACGATGTGGGAGCAATGTATTACTTATTATTTTTTTTCCCTTAGACCAGGGCACTTCGTATGAAAAAATTGTCGTAGAACTTCAAAAAAGGCTCATTCAATTGGAAATTGGATCAGCTTGTGCCCTTTTTAATAGTCGAAAGTGACTGGAAGGCAACTAACACCTTTTCTACGCCCACCATTTACAGAAACACATCCAACAAATTTTTTTAGATAGCCATTTTGTTCAGCGTAGTGGATTTCCAGATAGAAATCATGTTTTTGAGGAGGACACCTCCCCACAGCCCTCAGGGCAGGGGTTGTAAGTTATGCCCTGGGGGTATATAAGGTTTTTACAGAAAGCTTTGTAGTAGAAACTTCGAAAAAGGCTCATTGGATTGAAATTCAAATGGCTAGTGCCCTTTTTAATAGTAGAAAGGGATTGTAGGGCAACTAACATCCCTCTCACGCCCACCTTTTCCACAAACACATCCAATCAAAATTTTGAGATAGCCATTTCATTCAACGTCATTTTAAATTCTGGAAATTAGGTTTTTGGGGAGGAACCCCTCCCCCCACAGCCCACAGGGCAAGGGTTGTAAGTTATGCCCTGGTGGCATATAAGGTTTTATAGAAGGCGTTATCGTAGAAACTTCAAATAGGGCTCATTCGATTGGAAATTGAAATGGCTAGTGACCTTTTTAATATTCGAAAGGGATCGGAAGGCAACTAACACTCCTTCCACTCCCACCATTTCCCCAAACACGTAAAATCAAAATTTTGAGATAGCCATTTTGTTCCACGCAGTTTAAAGTTCAGGAAATTATATCTTTGAGCAGGACACTCCCCCCACAGACTTCAGGGCAAGGGTTTAAGCTATGCCCTGGGGGCATATAAGGTTTTTATAGAAAGCGATGTTGTAGAAACTTCAAAAAGGGTTCACTCAATTGTTATGTTTTGCCCAAGTTATGCCCAAGTTATAGCCAAGTTATGCCCCGGGGGCATATAAGGTTTTCATTGCAATATATGTCGTATAAACTTGAAAAGGGACTCATTCAATTGGAAATTGAAAGGAAGAGTGCCCTTTTTAATAGTTGAAAGTGATTTAAGGGCAACCAGTTCCCCCTCTCACGCCTACCATTTTCCCAGACACATCCAATCAAAATTTTGAGATATCAGTTTTGTTCAACGTAGTTGAAACTTCTGGAAATTAGGTCTTTTAGGATGAAAAAAATACTGAAAAAAATACAAACGAATGTGCATTGTCAGTTTAAAATACATATACTGATATTTAGTAATAAAAATGTTAATATTATTAGATTTATTAAAGTTATGAAAATAAAAACATTTATATTTTTTGTGCAAGTCTTCTAGTATCTTGGGAAAAGATAAGCATTCAAACAGGAGCATTCTCCATTAAAGATATGGAGCACCATGGCTTTAATTAGTGTTGAAGAAAATCTATTGGCTCCAAACATGATGTTAGTAGTATCTGCACAAAATTGAACAATATTTTGCCAGGGAGTCGAGTTTTTTGAATGACTTGATTGATGCAGTTAGTCAGACACTCAGCCGAGTCATCATTATACTTAACCATGTCCAATATTTCGACATGAATTTAAAATCTTTCTCACTGAATAATACTACAATGATAGCTAGTCTCCAATTAACAGTACAATCAGTGGTTTTATCAATTATCACAGAGAAAAAAACTAGTTTTGAGAGACTCGACTATCTGGTTATGTAGTACCAAAGAAAAAATTCTGTCACAAAATTATTGTAGTTTTCCGTTTACCCAAAGTGACCCCTTCCAGGGCCTGGTCTTTCGGATATAATTTTCTTTGGAGAGGGATCAAGCTGTCTGCAAGACGTAATGGCAGATAGTGTATTTTAATCCATATCAATGGTTTTTTTTTCTAAATTTAGGAAACGTATTTGTACATCTTTGAAACCTTGTAAATTGGGATTGATCAAAGCTGTATAGCTAAAAACAGTTTTCTTGTACTTCATTTATGCAGAATATATATTTCGCAAGGTTTAACTTTTATAACACAAAGATTTATAAAGGTCATCAAAAGTCGTTGTCCTCTAGAGGGAGAAGTGGTAAGATAAGATAAGATATTTATTTCGAAAAATGACTATCACAAGCCCCGAAGGGCCGAATTCGCATTTCGGAGTCATATAATAAAAAAAGACATAGAAATAGCACGAGAACTAAAAGACTGGCTAAACAATGCCAAAAACAACAATATCAGAAAGGCAAAGCCATTCATTAGTCTAAAAAACAAAAAGTGTCAAATGTAAGAAAGTTAAAAAGGCACAAATTAAAACAAAACCAAAAAAGAAAATTGAGATAAAAATAATGTTAAAAAGGTTTAAAAGAGAATATATAAAAAGGGGAGGGAACGGATGAGCCAAACTGACAAAGACAATCTTTAAGAATGTTTTAACCTTTCGTTTGAAAGGTTAAAACAGGGTTGCCACCCTGACCTGGAAGAATTTACTAAATCGGAGAGGAAAAATTTACTAGATCGCATCTGTTTTTACTAAATGGTCAAAGAAAATTTGCACGCGCATTATCAAGCATCGATTTTTGCTATAGGAGGATAATCAGTACGATTTTCACAATCTTTTTTCATTTTTTCTTCTTCAGTTTTCTCTTTTCCCCTTTTCTTTCGTTTTCATAGTATGATTGAAAATTCCGGAAACCTACAAGTTCAAAAATCCTTTTTTGGATTATTTGGATGTACTACTGGATAGGCTTCATATTCCAGATGCAGTGTATGCAAGACGTCAAACAATAGTCTAGAATCTTGGATTCTGGAAATTCTGCTGGTCAAGCCCGGCTTTAAATTTATCAATGTTCTTCAGGTCATAAAATTCAGATATATTGAAAAAGTAAAAAACAATTAACGAAGACAAACAGCTACAACTCATCACGAAGCAATTCAGGCGATGAAGTGCTAAGAATCTGAGGTGTGTTTGAAAGTGACGACTTTTGAAATTTGTCCCACAGTTTCCGTTTTTAGGTTTGAAATCTAAACCCTTCAATTTTACATTTTTAGGAGGAAATTTGCCAGTTTTAAAACACTAATTGGGCTGGTCTTTAAATTCGGGATAAGCTGCTTACAAAGATGTCTGGCAGATTTTAAAGCAATTAATTTATTATTTTTTTAACTGATTTTTTCTGGATTCTTTCTCGTTCGTATTCTAGAGAATCAAAAACCAATTTAATCTATGTCACTTCAAAACGAAAACTACGTAACCGGCTACCGGTTTAGTTGTAAAATTATGTAAGTTAAAAAGTACATCTCAAATTGGACTAGGGCTGCCAAGAAAAAGAAAACTTATATAAAATACAATAATTAGTTTAAAAAATATTATTTTTTCAATAGTCTTAAGGTCAGGTAAATCATACAAATTTAATAGTAAAAAGAAAAACATGTAGTCATAATTAAAAAAGTCGCACTTAAAAGGCTTTACCCGTCCTCGTCCTCATCCGAATTTAAAGCATCGACTAGAATTGAATTCTGACTCACGGGATCCACCTGTTTCCATTACTTGGTAGCCCGAGTCAAATCGCTGGGGATCACCCTGTCATGGACTCCATTTGACGACCTGAGGACAAGTTGCTTTGTTTCCATAAGGGCCGAAACAGTCAAGATATTTAGCTTATTCCGATTTGTTGGTTTTTATGACGGACAAAATCGAAAACTGTCTCTCTGCTCCAGCACTTGAATTGGGCAAGCTGCAGAGAGTCAGAAAGAACTTTGGCAAGTATCGAAACAGTTGATTTCCAGCAGCGTCAGTAGAGGTGACCCTATAACTCCCACGATTACACCACACCTTTGAATCCCGATCCGGACACTTTTTTTTAAAACTCCCACGAGTACACGAAATATGGGCATAGCCCCCCCTCGGCAGAACACGTGGTTAATGGGGTCAATGACCTCTTTCTCCATGGTCTCTTTCTCCAGGTGTGTTTTTGGCACGCTCTCAGCGAATGTTATGATCCAGAAATAGTATTTGTTGTTGTTGCTCGAGCCAAATGCTATGAGTTTCCTGGAAACAGTTATATCACGTGTTTCCTTCTCAGCCAATCAGCGAGTCGGTTACATCCCCCTTCTCAGCCAATCAGAGGGCTTGCTTACATCTCCTTCTAAGTCAATCAGGGGGGGGG
>JAQQPU010020822.1:0-15183 GCA_029168905.1 Artemia sp. Kazakhstan ARC1039
TTTATGTACCTAACTATATTTCCAATGACTCCGTTCAGTTCTAGTTACAGATGTAGAGAACTGATAAATTGCAGAGAAAAAAAACAACATAAATATGAAGACAAAAATTTGACCTGAGCAAATATTGTGAAATAGGAAGCATAGAACATTTTTACAATCTTGTGATTAACTAGGTTCACTTATTATTTTGATGATAACGCTCTGGGGTGTATATCTGATATGGAAAAATGGTGGGAAATTGAAAGTTTCAAAGGCGGCATATTTGCATAAATACTAATCTGGAACATATTAGGAACTGTAGTGAATCACTAATTTGCGTTTTTTATTAATTAGCTTCTTGTTTGATCTATTTGATTGAATCATGAATCTACGCGCTATTAATATCGTGAAAAATCACTAAATTTAGGAAAAAACTACTAGCTTTAGAACAAAAATCACTACAAATCACTAGCTAGAAGAAAATATCTAGGCAACATAAAACATCACTAGAAATAGTGACAAATCACTAGGGTGGTTGACTGATGTAGCATCGACCATGTTTACCGACTGAAGAATATTTACCGCCCAGAATGTAAACGCCACATTATTTTAGAGTAGTAGCAGCAAAAAATCCGATCAGTAAAAAACGCTCAGTGTGTTCCGGTCCCTAGGGTTCATTTCAATAGGGAGTTATAGTTTCAAGTTTCAAGCTGTTCAGAAAAAAATGCTTATGAGCACTTTTTAGGTTCAAACCAGGCGAAAATATGTTTCTAGTCCAGTTTGAGAGGTTTGTGTTCAAACTAGATTTGTTTGGAGATAAGGGATGTCTACATGCGCTGGAAGCTACAAACCTGTCAGAGATGAAAACAATTTTAGATCCATTTTTGAACATTACAAACCAGTTTGTTTTCTGTATAGGTGTCAACCTGACCCAGAAAATTGAAACTAACATTTTCAAGGTGATTAAATAAAGTCCCGTCTTTATGGATCCTGAATATTTTAGTTTTTTGGTCTGGGCTGAGTAAAAGTATTTCGAGTCCTAGCTGAAAAAAAAATGTTGGGTTTGATTTTCGGGCGAAACAAATTTTTTCAAGATTATTTTATTGTGCATAAGAGTTCCTTTGGCCCAATAGCTCACAGATGTTAGTTTCAAGGTTTTAAGGGAAAATCATCGCTCTTTTTTGGAACGAATCAACATTTAGGAGACAATTTGATTTGTCTTATTCCAGTCTTTAATAATATTTGAATTCCTCTTGTCCTCCCCAAACACTCCTTGAAATTTTTAATTCAATCCCCCCAGTAGTAGTTGATGCATAACAGATACGCTGTTTGATATGCTGATGAATATGCTGTCTTTTAATTTACTTTACTGCTTTTCTGTGGATAGATTCTAAGTTCTACCAGGGCTAATACTGTCTAACATTTTTTGGTGATCCTAAACATATGTTTGTTGGTATCCAAATCCCCTCCTTCCAACTACAAAATATGAAGTCTTCTTGCTTTCTCTCCCTTCTCCTCCCCAACCTTCTGAAAGTTTCAGCTCGATTCACACTTGCAGTTCCCGAGAAATTGCAGATAATGCATTTTAATAAACTGAGCGCATGCATTGTTTAGATTCATCTCCACCTACCTCCCAAGACAATGTTCAAAATGCATTTGGACAACCCAACATTCTCTTAAAATTCCAACTCGATCCCCTAAGCTGTTCCTGAGATAATGCAGATACGCGTTTTTGTTAACCTGGGTACATATAGTTTTTTTCGGTCTGCATAGCTACACCTACGGGTTTAGATTCTAGCCCAACAGGGGTTCAAAGTGCCAACATTTTAAGCAGATTGGAAATCCAACCGTTAGAACATTTCCGTCTTCTCCCCCTCCTCGCAAGTCAAGATTTGATGCACACTTTAGGTTGATTAGGTGTATAAAAAATCATTTTTAGCCCCTCTCCCTGTTCTGCCCTCCCTTCCCAAGTCAGAAGTTGAGGTCCACTTGACCGTTTAACGCTCCCTGAAAGTTTCAGCTTGATACCCCAAGCCATTCCTGGTATTTACGTTATTCTGGTATTCTAACAATAGTATCTTTTGGTTTACTTCGGTACATAGAGGTGAATAAATTCTAATTCCCATAGGGGCTTTAAGTGCAAACATGTCTACGTGGATCTGAGAGCTAAATTATCATCATCTCTCTCCCATATGCAACATATAAAATACCCCTGTCTCCGTCCTTCCATCTCTTACACTTCCAGAAAATTTTGACTCTGATACACATAGTGTCTTTTAGTCTAGATCTCACCCTTCCCCAAGTTTAAGTTTGAGATCTGTTCCCCCCCCCCCCTCCCAACGCTCCCTGAAACTTTAACGTGATCCTCCAAGCCATATTCGAGGTAAGGCTGATAACTAGGGTGCATATAACGTTTGTTTTGATATACTTATGTACGCGTGTCAATTCTAGAGTACATACTTAGGAAACTCTTGGAATCCTGGCCTAGGAAACGGTTTCTAGGAGCTCCAACCTGATTGGACAACTAAAACTAACCATAAACATGGGAAATATAAACGAAATTCATTTTCGTTGTCAGACAGTTCAGAATAATCATAAACTGAATTTTAAAAACGAAATTCGGTTCAGCATGACGGTGTCATGAACCATGTCAATCTCTTTTAATAATTGAGATACCCTGCTAGGCTTAGGAAGATAATAAAAAAGTTGAAACAAAATCCAAAATAATTCTATCATTATTGCTTATTTTGTCCATTAAGTGGTTTCAGCGGACTATTGAATTAAATAAGAACTTAAAAATATTCTTTCTACTTTATAATTGAAGCACTAGTTAGTTCTTTAGTTCACTAAGTCTAATAAGTTATGCCACTACCTAGTTGTCTAGAATCACCGAGACAACTAGAATCACCTAGACAGCTAGAATCACCTAGAAAACTAGAATCACCTGGATTCTAGTCAACTACCTAGTTGTTTAGAATCACCCAGACAACTAAACTCGCATAGAATTACCTAAACAAGTAGAATAACCTAGAATCATCTAGACAATTAGAATCACCTAGACAACTAGATTCGCCTAGAATCACCTAGACAAGTAGAATAGCCTAGAATCACATAGACAAGTAGAATCACCTAGAATCACCTATACAACTAGAATCACCTAGATTCTAGACAACTACCTAGTTGTCTTGAATCACCTAGACAACTAGATTAACCTAGACAACTAGAATCACCTAGAATCACCTAGACAACTAGAATCACCTAGATTCTAGACAACTACCCAATTGTCTAGAATCAAGATGCACATAAAATTTTATGTGCATCTTGATTCTTCAAATATTGATCTTGCTCCTTACTTTCAGTAAAAAAACTTGTTTTTTGATTAATTATTCTAATTAAAAAGGCATTTGTTTTACGAAACTATATTAGTTTGACTACTATTGTCCCAATAGTTTATCTGTGACGGGGCCTATTGAAATTTGTTTCTATTTTCATTTTTTTTCAATGAAAATACCAACAAGGAGCAACATCCTTAGAATCCTCAACTTGAGGTTATAATATCCTTAGTGCCCTCAACTTGAGCTCCTCATATTCTTAGGTTTGCCCTCAACTTGATATTGTAATATCCTTAGTATCCCTATGTTTGGAAAATGGTATAGAAGTCCTAAGAAGGGTAAAACCTAAAGTCAACAGTATAGAACTATTTTAACGGGTTTTAACAGTTCTCTCCTGTGGCTTGAATACAGTAAGACAGTTTGAATACATCATCAGTACGTAATGCATTGTACATTTAAAATCAATGAATTTAGTACGCTTGTTTAAATTACTAATTTAAATTTATCTTAATTTTCAACAAAATAATTAAATTAGTACGTTCAAAATGTGATGCGTTCAACGTCTAGTCGAATAACTAGTAAGACCACACAATAGTAATAATAGTAATGAAAGAAAAGCAAAAATATGGGACTCAATTTTCCCATTTTCGAATAAGATAAGATAGATAAGATAAGATAACGTGTATTTCAAGCCAAAATTTGGCCATGTACACAAATAACATACAAGATTAACAAATTACAGCACTCGTCACAATAATAAAGAAAAAAATAAAAATAAAATAAAAACTACTCTCTTCTTTTTGCAAAATACTCATCAAGATATCTTCCCACTAGACAAATAAATTGTGACGACGTACTTTTCAAGGCATCAGGAAGCAGCACTCCATCATTCCCAAATAAATTTTCCCTTACCCCCAAAAGACCTCAACAACGACTCAGACAATGCTCCAAATTCTCCTCCTCTTCTTGGCAAAGAGGGCAAGCAAACCTGCCGTCCGGGACGCTTTTCCTCCTCTCAAAAACTTTCAATCTCGAACGAATGGGAAGGCAATTACATCGTAGCTGCATCCAATATGTAAGGTATCTAGACGGTAAATTTAACTTAGAGTAAAATTCCTGACCATAAATTATCTTAACCTCATTATAATACCTTAAAGTTTCCGAATTCTTAATCTCCTCACCCCATTTCTGTATCGTCTGGTCCTCAAGCACCCGCTTGATTTCCTTGTCCAACTGTAATTGTTGACTAGTTGGTCCAAGGCCGTCATTCCATGCGAAAGAAATACCTGTCTTATCCAATACCTCTTTAACTTTAAAAGGCCAAGATCTTTTCCTATGTAGCTGAAGTAACTCATCATATGCAGCCTTCAGTAACCTATCACTGGGTAACTGTACAACCCTTAGCCAAAATTTTATCATTTGGACTGTCCTATAACTTTTAAGAGACCATAGTCCAAGGTCTCCTTTAAGAAACTGGGTATGGGTCATTCTATGCAGCCCGTACAATCTCTTAAAATAACCTAGCTGAACCCTTTCTAACTGGGCAGCGTTCTCATGTCCCCAGATCTCTGCCTCGTAATGGAGAATTGGCATAATCTTAGATAAAAAAAACCCTCTTATGCTAAGACAAATTCTTTATTCCACTAATTTTATTCCTGAAAAGTGAAAATGTTGCAGCTCTTCCCCTATTTAACACTTCTTTAATATGAGAACTCCATCCATCATTACTTTGGAAGATATAACCAAGATACTTTATTTTTTCAACTACTTCCAATTGTTGTCCTCCAAATACAAATATATTATCTATTTTTTCATTCCTTTTACTGAAAACAACCACTTTAGTTTTCATAACGTTCAGCTGTAACTTTTTCATTTGTAAGTATTCCTCAATTAAATCCAGTAACATCTGAAGCTCCCTTGCCGACTTCGCCACCAATGCAGTGTCATCCGCAAATAATAACACCGAAAAATTAATTTTTCCAAGACACTGCTTTGGAGCCCATTTTGCTTCCAGAAACTCTACCATATCATTCAAAAACAAACCGAACAGTCTCGGGGACATGGCGCTGCCCTGCTTCACTCCTTTCTGAAGGTCAAATAGCCTGGTAAATCCCGAACCTACGACCCTGACCATAAACTTAGTCCCAGAATACATACCAACAAATAAACGAATAAAACTTAAAGGTAGACCTACATCTCTTAAACACTTTTCAAGGAGAGCTCTATCTTCATTGTCGAATGCTTTTCTTAAGTCAAGAAAAGCAACATACAGCTTTTTTCTACCTGATCCATACTTTTCTATCAGTGCACTTAACACAAATGCTCTATCCGACGTACTATACCCTTTCCTGAAACCCCCCTGCTCCTCTTTAATTACTCCATAACCCTCCAACCATTCATTCAACCGATTGTCCAAAATCTTTTCTAAAATTTTACTAAGTGCAGGCGCTAATGCTGTCATCCTATAGCTATCATGATCACTAGGACTACCTTTATTAAACAGAGGTACCATAATCGATACTTTCCATAGGGAAGGCCATACACCACTACTATAATTCTATTAAAAATATTCACTAAAACTATCAAAAAAACATCAAGAAACCTCTTTAACAAAACTGCTGGTATACCATCTATTCCTGGCCCTGATCCTCCCTTCATCTTCTTAACTACTTTCCTTACTTCATCTGAGGTTACCTCCTTCACTAACTCATAATCTTTTTCTTTCATCGGAAACTGCGGAGCAACCCTTGATTCTTCACTATCAAGGCCACTAGAATCTTCATCTATACTCTCAAGAAAACTAGGCCAAGTATCAGCTTCAGGCCAAGTATCAGCCAATTTGTAATTGGCCTTTTCCTTGTCCATTCTCCTGCCTTATTCCTGACCAAAATTGCTTTGTATCCCCTACCATATAAGCCTTCTCTATCTCTTTCTGTTCCTCTCTAATTTTCTCTCTTTTTTTCCTCCGTTTTAGCCTATTATATTCCCTTCTCCTTTCCTTAAACCGTAAAAACAAGCTCTGCCTTTCTTCCTCTACAGAGCAAGCATTTATCAAATCTAATAACTCCTCCAACTCCTTTTTAAAACAGCTACATTCATCATCAAAAAAACTATTTTTCCTTTTCATATTTGGTTTCTCTGACACACGAGCACACTCACACCACCAAAAAATAATCCTTATCAAAACGTGATCGCAATTCACTTCTACTACGTACGAATTATTCTGGGGGGCAATATACACGGCACCTAAAATCAAACTTTTACCACTAACAAGATGAATCCGAACCCATATAATATTCTCCGATACACTAGAAATTCGAGAATGTTTACGGAAACAACCTTGCTTAATTAACAACAAAATACCTCCATAATACCTCATATTCTTTGCTGGTTTACGCGCCACATTTTTTACCCAGTATCCTTCAAAATAAGGCACTGTATCGTCACTATGTCATGATTTCACAAGAGTAATAATATCAACACCACCTAGGTCCTTCGGTACTTGTTCAACCTTATTTCTCACACCCTGGACATTCCATATGATTACTCGCATAGGGTGAACATGGCCACACTGTCCCTATTCACTTAGAACAAGCTGGTCATGTGTCGGCAGGACAAAGGGCGTTTCTGGCTCATCAGGTAAGTATGAAAGTCTATAATAATCTTTTGATGACGCAGCTCTGGTGCTCCTCGACTGACCTCTGTAGTTAGCTCTTCCGCCGCCAGATCTAGAGTTCTTTCTTGCAACATTACGGGCATCAATACGATTTTGATCGTCCGGGCTTATGACCTCCCAGGCTTTTCGCTTTTCAGTATTTTTCGCAGCTATTGGAGAATTCCGGACAGGACGCGGAGCACCTTTCGAGAAATTCGGTTTCGGATCACGTATATTAAATTCGATCACCGTCTCGATATCACTCTCGGCTTGACTATCACTCTCAGAGCTTTCAGACACCACTCTGCCAGCGACGGAAATGCTCGTTTTTTCGCTAGCCGGTTCTTTAGCTAGTTCGACTTCTCTTGTTTCTGCTAACCCGTTTCAAGGAAGCCCCTGTTTGTTCACTTCACTGGAGCTGGTGGTTACTTCCTTAACACATTCCGAAGGAAAGTCATAAACAAACACTCTACCGTCGATGTATAACTTTTCACCCCTAAGCCTAGCTTGGTGGTGTTTCGACAAAGCGTACTCTAAGACCGGTTTAAGGTTTTTACGGGCTTTCCTTTGCCTGGCACTATAATCAGGGGCAGCCGACAACCCATTGCTCTTTAAAAGGGGATTAGACTTAAGAATTACCCCGCGAAATTCAACAGAGTTCATCTTTAGTAAGACTGGTCCCGCACGCATTCTGAACACGTCTTTGACGTCACAACGGTTCACATTTAAGTCCGGTATACACTTATTAAGAACCATAATTATTTCTTACTTCAGCGTATATATATAGCAGGATTAATAGGTTCGAAGTTATATAGGACAACATTACATCTTCTCAGTTCTTCATCAAATGCGTCAGCCCGCATGGTAGCTGCTCGTAAATTCTTCCGAAGCATCTCAATTTCTCCTTTCATCTCTTCACAAGCTTTGACATTTTCAGATAGTTTTTGGTTCAAAGAAGCAAACTGGCTTTCAACTGATGTAACATTCACTAAAACGTCCGGCAAAGTCTTTTCAGTAGCCTCAATTAATCGTGGTATCAGATCTAGCTTGAAATTAATTTCCCGTAAAAACTGAGCACTGGCTGTACCCTCAGGCATAGCCTCAGTTAAAGCTATAGTCGCTCCGTTTGAGTTATTCATTTTTCGAAAATTTCAATCCTCCCACACACTGCTTACGTATTCCTGCTTCAGTAATCCAAATCACGATCAATAATCATATATAAATAACAGTCCAGAGATATTATCACAATAGTCCAAATTCTATTTCGTATTTTACTTGCAAGCAACGCTGAATGAAAACAGATTTTCATTCAGAGAAATGATTCATACTTATTTCCGAAATGTCATATTAAATACCAATTGCATAGTTAAGTATCTGGTTTCAAGGTTATCCATATGAAAAATATATAAATAAAAATCCTCTATTACAGATTTAAATTTCAAGACATATACACACTGCTTACGTATTCCTGCTTCAGTAATCCAAATCACGATCAATAATCATATATAAATAACAGTCCAGAGATATTATCACAAGAGTCTAAATTCTATTTCGTATTTCACTTGCAAGCAACGCTCCCCGAGGCGATGTTCATCAGACGAGCGCTGAATGAAGCGCTGAATGAATACTCTATATATGTAATTAAACACCATCAGTGCCATCTAATTATTTCTCACAAAAACATATCAGTAGACAAATAGACTTATACCTTTTTAATCATTAACTGGTATAGGTCATAAACGAACACATAAACTAAACATGGCCGCCTTTTCTGCTGAAATCTATCTGTAAGCAATGGGTAATTTGCATAATTACCCTGTCTGTCCAGCCTGCAAAAACCTAGACCTTGTTAAGTTTGAAAAAATGATTACCCATTGTCAATCACCCAAAATCTAACTGTGAACGCTGTGTCTGGTAACGTTTTGGAACACAATCCTTTAAAAACACCAACGTGTTTTCCTCGGCACTTCAAGTTCCTTTCTTTATTGAAATTTTCAATTTGATGGTCACAAAGTCAAAACCATTGCGAACTTGTAATGTAAAAAGGAATGACATTAACTTCTTACTTAATGTGACAGTCAGAAAGAGGATTATTTTTTTTGAGAGAAAGGAAAATTGTGAAGTTCTAAGTTAGTCAATCCAATTAAATAAAAAACCACTTACAAATAAGTAACATAATTGCAAGAAACTCTCTTTAGGAAATGTCGCCTGTGAAGGATTATATAAACACACAAGAAAAGAACACGCTTAACCACCAATTTTCCCGCAGCCCAAATCACAACCTTCGATTTTTTCGCGATGCATCTTTCCACAAGGAGATTAGTGTTAGAAAAGGTTGAAGAGAAGATTTGTAAGTGGAAGAGGGGTACTAAAATCGCCAAAACCCTGTTTTTAGTCTTAAAAATTTCCGATTTACCTTGGGAAGGGGTGGGGTTCTTTGGACCAATCATAAGAGCTAAGAAAATCCCCATACCCACCCCCCGATTTACAGGCATATTTGTATAAAAAATTGCTTAAAACATTGTATAAAAAATAATCGGTTTGGTAAAGCAAAATCGGAAACTTCAAGTTATGGAAATCTTGTTTTTACACTGGAAAGCGTTTTGTACCTGCGAGGGTAAATTTACCAAACGAATTAAATTTAACGTTTTGACTGTGGATTCAACATACGTGACGAACGGACATCCGAGAAGGAATGTCTAAAAACGACTGAACTAAGAAAGGTGTTGAGAATGAAAAAGAAAATACATGGGATTCAGGTTCTTTTATTTACAAACTAAATACAACTACAATATGGGTATGCCCGGCTGAGAGTCTAGCTCGTATTACCAGGCAGCCAATAACAAATAAAAACAACAAAAACACAATATATCACTATATTTGTAAAATACAGGCAGCCGGGCCTGTATTTAATTCATATAATTACAGGCAGCGACCACGACGAGACTTAAGGCATTGAGAACCTTGTGTCTCAATATTGTCTGCTCCGCAGGTTGCAAAATACCATGGAGTCTGGACTAATAGAATCGCGGATTCTTTAAGGCGATGCGTTATTGCAAAGAACCACCTTATCTCCTCCATTATAAACTTTTTTAGTTTGTACTGCCAAATTATTTAGAATCAATTGGGCGATCTGGCCATAACTTGTAGAATTTGGATAAGAGATCCGAATACACCTAATATCACTGGTGGATCCAGGGGGGGGGGCAAGATTTTTTCTGGTCCCCTCTTATCCTGTTTTTTCTTTTTTTACTCTTTTTTTTAGAATAAAATTGTCAATTTGGTCAATTATTGGCACTTTTATCATTTTGGCCCCCCCCCCAAATTTTGCTCATTGGGGCCCTTGTCACATTGGGCCTCCCCCAAGATTTTGCTCTAGATCCACCCCTGCCTAATATCCCAGAAATCTTAAAAAATAAACTTTTAATTTTCCCCATTTTGTACCGGAGATAGAGATATTCAGAATTAGCTCTAAGTAAGAGGGTGGAGGTAGACAGTGATTTATAATCTCACGTGATTTCTTGGAATATTTCTGGTCTATACCGTTGTTATGAAAGTAAAGAGTAACATTAAACCCCAAAACTAAAATAATATATTCCATATAGTAGGGATGTGGGTTGCCCCCTCCTAATCCCCAACTTCTCTCTCGAGGTCGTAGAAACTTTGAACGATGCGGAATTCATCGGAAATTGAGAATTCTAGCCCCCCCTTCTTTTAAGTCGAAAGTAAATGGAGACCAACAATCCCCAGTCCTAGAACCTTTTTAACATCTGTCGTTTTGTTAGGTGGACAATCTGATCGACATTTGAGGTACTTTCTCTGTGGCTGGTCAATTTTACATGTGGGTATTTCCCAGGGGGGGAATTTTGTGTGGGGGATTTTAAGCGGGGAGGAGGTAGAACGCCGGCCCTTCACTGTGGTATAGCTGAAACAGAATATATTGTAGGGTATTCATGAAATATTCAGTGAGACGGGAATCATCAGGGTGGAAATTTCCGGGAGGAATTCTTCGGGGGGGAATTTTTGCGGGGGGTTTTCTGCGGGAAGTTTTCGGTGGGACGCCGGCCGTCTACTGTGGTATAAATGAATTGGGATACATTTTGGGGTAGGCTATTAAGGAAATAAATTTTATTTTTGCTGCAGAAGAGATAATTTTGCAGTTGTTTAAGGGCACTAAAATAGCCAATTTCTTATCATAGCAGCATTAAAAGTATTCCACCCGTTTTTTTTGTTCCAACATTTTTCTGGAATCTTGTCACAAGTGTTGACTGACCTCACACAATTGTAAATGAAACCAAGATTTCTGTAACAAATTCCTGTTTTTGTGACTATTTTCTTAACTCGGGTATGCAAATAGAGGGAGGGCTTCTGATATCAAGCCCTGTCCCTAAATAACAGGATATTGAGCGTTCTCTTTTATTCCAAACGTGATTGCGGTACTTACACCCTTTGAAGAGACGACTATTGACCTCTCTTCTGAAAGCTTTCCCTCCATCTCGAAAGTCCTGCTTTTGTCTAAACTGTTGAGACGCCACCTTGTTCAGGTAGATTTTGGTGGATTCTCAGATGTTGATTAGCTACGAAAGGCTTTGCTGAATAAAATGCATTGTAAGTTTCTAAGCTTTGGTTAACTCACACCCGTCGCAATTGCCACATATCTTGACCCGCGTTTTAAGAAAAAATGTTTCACCTGACGATCTTTTACAAGTTGTGAGCAATTTCGGAGACCACACTGCCTTTCCATGACGATAAAATAAAAGTTCAAAATAGGGATAAAATTCTATGCAAAGTTTATGTAAATTTATATTATCAACGTAAATTGCAAACGCGATGGATTTGGCCTTGCTGGCTGCTGAATCTCCGTTCTGTCACAATCCCTGTTTTTGTGACTATTTTCTTAACTCGGATATGCAAATAGAGAGATGGGTTCTGAGCTCAAGCCGTGTCCCTAAATAACATGATATTGACCTGTATTCTACCTACTACTCTTTTTATATATTTTGATGTAGAATTTGTCGGATTTTCTATGCAAAGTTTATGTAAATTTATATTATCTACGTAAATTTACATAAATAGTATTTACATACTATTGCTTACTGTTCCGAAGATTATTGGCTGAAATAGTCGGTTCTATTTTCTGCTCCTAACTTAGTAACCCACATCTGCAAAGTTTCTTTTTGAGCTTAAAAGCCACTCCTACGAAATTTTGAGGTTTTACACGTTTTTCCTAGAATGTCAGGTCCGTGTTAATTGCCATAATTTGTTTTTTAAACTATGGAGTGCTTTCAGAATTTTACCATTAGTTTCTGAAATTTTGCTTGAATTTTTCCATATTTTATAGGAGTTTTTGACGCTTTTAATTTAGTTCGTCCGAGGACCTCGCTATCTTTTTTAGCTACCCTTTTTGACTCTATTCTTTTTGACTACCCTTTTTGACTTTAATGCTGTACCTTCCACTTTCCTTAAATTCACTTATTTTATATTTTTGTTGTATTTTAAAATATTTTATTTAACTAAAAATTTAACAAAAAGCATGCTTTCATGTTTATTTCTATGTACTATAATTATAATTTTCCTTTTTAAGTTAAAGTCAGACTTTTATCTTGCTATTATGTATCCTCCTTAGAATCGTATACCCCATATGTTTCTCATTTTGGTTGAAGTTTGACTTAAAGTCTTGTTAATTGCAAGTCCTGTTTTGAACTCAATACATTGTCTTTCATGTTTTATCCCATGACCTTGTTACCTTGAACTTCTTAAGAAAGCTTCTCTAAAGTAGAAGTTTACTGAGATGTTGAAGCGAGAAAACTTTCATGTCTTGTTTGCTGAAACTATTTGAAATGGACAATTTCAATGACACCTTGAATCCATGATCTAGGAGGAACCTTGACTAAGGGGCTCGAAGCCATCGTCAGTAAAATGATAATATACTGAAAAATTCTAAGAGTAAAAATAATTGATTCCATGATCTAGGAGCAACGAAAATAAAGTATTTTTCTTTTCTAAGCTAGGCCTGTATGATTTCTGTTTTGTTCAAAAATTACCCATTTCTACCAGGATTCAGGGTTAATTGTTCTATATTTTGATTAAATAGATGAAAAACGCTTGATTAACAACAAAAAAGAACAGCCTACAACTCAACGCATTACCACATCAATGTTTTAGTAAAAAAATGGCCATTTTTTTAAAGCTATTGAGTACCTTCAGAATTTTACCAGTACTTTCTGAGATTTTAGTTGTCTTCTTCCGTTTTTTTTTAGGAATTTACCGATGCTTTAGCTTTAGTAACTTCGTTGGGAGAGCTCCCTATCTTAAAAGCTACTCTTTTTAACTCAATCCATTTGAATACTGTACCCTCCAATTTTCTTAAGTTCACCTATTTTACTTTTTTTTTTGTATTTTATATTTTTGTATAACCACAAATTACCAAAAGTGTGGTTTCGTCCTAATTTCCGTGCGGTTTAAAAATTTTTGGGCCCCTTTTTTAATGCCAAATGTTATTTGTAACTCCTCTTTTGAACTCTTTTGAAGTATATTGTCTTTCATGTTTCAACCTCTGTTGGACGTTAAACGTTGCTACCTTGAACTTCCCAAGAAACCTTCTCTAAAGGTGAAGTTAACTGAGATGCTGAACGAGAAAACTTTCATGTCTTGTTTGCTGAAATTGGCAATTTCAATGCCACCTTGAATTCATGATCTAGGAGGAACTTTGATAAAGGGGCTCGAAGCCATTGTCGATAGGAAACTTGGCTGAAGTCGATATTATACCAAATTCCTGCTATTTCTCTTTGAATCCAAACCTAGAGTATAATAACGAAAATATATTTGTTCTTCACCTATAACTCTACCCCGTAATCCCGTTTGATTTGTTCTTCACCTTGAAGTTTTCTCTCTTTGTTTTGTCATGGCTGGCTAGTTCGGCTTTCGATCTTCTAAGCAAAAAAAAAAAAAAAAAAACTAATTGTAGAAGCCTAAATAGAGGTATTAATTTATTTACTTTTATTACCTTTGATTTACTTCAGGCTGGAAGATAAAATACCTGTTTTTTCGAAAAAGATGCAATAGTTACATTCTTGTTGTTTTGAAAACCAGAAAAGCCTCTACAAGCCATGCTTTGTGGGCCAAATAACCGCTTAGGGCTTGTAAAATAGATTTCTTTTGAGTATGAGCAAACTATACTGCCATATTAACACACTCGTGAGTCATCGACTTTTCGTCAAGTTTGTAAAATTCAGTGCCCTAGAGAGGGGTAGAGCTATAGACAGAAGCTTAAAAATGTCTTTTAAAATTTCACCTTACTATCCAGATAGAATTTTCTTTCGGATATAATTACTATCCAGATAAAATTACCATCCAGATAGAATTACTATCCAGATAGAATTTTAAAAATTAAAGAACCTAAAACGGTTTTCAGAAAAATTTAATGTTGGAACCAATAAAACTTGCTTTAATTAGAATCCAAATTTTATACATTGAAACTACACTCAATTTAAGCCTACTTGAAATTGTTCCAGTTCTGCGGCACTGTAATACGGCAATGTTAGTCTACAAGTAGTTTTCAATTCCAATTAAATGCTAGTTCCTAGATTATTTTCTGTTCAGTTTCTTATTTCCTTTTGTTCAGAGTAGGCTATAAGATAACGATGGTTCCCAAAACTGATCAACATGATGAATTTCATGTATATTATATACAGTATACGTTATATTATATATAGATATATAGTATTTGACATGAACTATTATAATAAAAAAGAAGGAAAAGAAATAACTACTATAAATTGTGAAAAGAATTTGTCGTTGGTACTTAAATGTAAGATGTTAACAAGTCCAAAACTAGGTCCAGAATAAGTCCAAAACTAGGACTATGGGTCTTGTTGATTTCTTCCTTATAAAACAGGGTCCGGGCGCTATGCCATAATTCTCTAAATTATATTTCTCTCCGT
This sequence comes from Artemia sp. Kazakhstan ARC1039, assembly GCA_029168905.1. Lineage (NCBI taxonomy): Eukaryota > Metazoa > Arthropoda > Branchiopoda > Anostraca > Artemiidae > Artemia > Artemia sp. Kazakhstan ARC1039. Next base: position 14,910 of record JAQQPU010020822.1, read on the forward strand.
AGTGTTTGTTCATTTATAACAATCCTGAGAAACAACTATAAAAACGCTCCAGCCATTCAGAAAATCAGCGTCAAATTTCAAGTCAACGATCTAAATCTTGCGAGCTTCCTTTGGCATTAATGGCAAGACATTCAAAACAGAAAGCCATACGCAACATAATGAAGAACTCTTAAAAGTTTAAAAGTTTTTTTTTTAAAAAGACAAAATTTATGTGGAAATTCCATTTAGAAATTATTTATAATATTAAAATTTATGTAAAAAATTTATTCTCTTT
>JAQQPU010020823.1:623-15182 GCA_029168905.1 Artemia sp. Kazakhstan ARC1039
GGGTTCAGAGTTTCAATTTTGAAACAGGGCTGCAATGCTTTAAATATGCATTTTTAGCAGCAGCCCATAAAACATTAAAAAATGAGTCACCAATGAAAAATCTCGACGGACTTGCTGGTAACGGTGGAGAAAATTTCCCTAAAGTAAATTTTGACTGTTTAGAGGGGAAGTATCCGGTGTCCTTGAAAGAAATAGCCATATTTGAAAAATCAAATGAAAATCTTGGGTTGGGGGTGGCTGTTCTCCAGTATGACACGGAATTTGTAAATGGGGGAAAGAAACCAAATAAAAAAGGGGTTTTATATTCAGTTAGGACACCGTCAGTAGATAATGTTAAAAATTGGGTTTGGGTTATTTACGAGCCTCCCAAAGATGTAAATTCCTATGGTCATTTTTTCCCCGTTGCAGCAATAAGTCGACTCCTATCCCAAGGCACGAACAAAGGAGAATGTCTCTATTGCCCCATGTGCCTTTTCTCATTTAGATCTGAGCGAACATTCTCGGATCACATGACACATTGCAAAATTCATGGCAATCAAAGAATTGAAATGCCGGCAGAAGGCAAAGATACTTTCCTCTCCCTTTTCCATGGAATTTTCCCCCCAAGACAATTCTATCCCTGTCGAGTTTTGGAGGGTGTTTCCCGATTTTTCGATAATTAGGCAATTTTCTCAAGCTCATAGCTTTTGATTGGCCACCAAGTAAAGAAAAAATCACACAGAATAGTCTTTTTCCGGTTTAAATAAAACCATCCCTGTTTATAATCCTGTTACCGAGAGGAGTGATTTCAAAACAACATTGGCATGCGTCTTATCACATAGATTAATAACATATGGGTTCGTGTTATTCAAGACACGTTGACAAAAGAGTTTTTTTTTTGTCAAATTAAAACGAGATATTCTATTTTCAATGTATTTGATGAAAGTGTGGTAAAGTTTTCTAATTTAGTTAATTATTAATTGAGTAAAAATATATTAAGACGCAAAAACAAAGTTTCAAAATACCACTTTTTAAGATAAGGATACAAATCGTGGAATGTGTGGGCTTGAAGGGAACTTGCTCAATAACCAATTTCCTGGCTAAATGCGTCAATGTACCGGAAGGAAGTGGTTAGTTTCTCATATATATACCCCGATTTTTGAGACTGGGGGTAGACCTTTTGACTTGCCGGGTAAACCTCTGCCCGTTTATTTTCTCATTAGAAATACCTTGGATTTTGTCGGATCATTGTAAGTGTCTGTATCTTATTTATATATTATTGGTGTTTTTGAGACTTGTGGTCTACTTGGGACAGCCAGTCCCAGTAGACAGAATATATCCGATTAGATTATACGTTAAATGAAAAAAAGTATTGTATTTTAGACAACCTCTCTACGATCTGCTTTTAGCCTCTCGAACATACCCAGTCGGTACGCCTCATTAGTTTGGTCATAGCCTAAGGCACGCTACCAAAGTTTAATTACCTTAGGGCCAGTGTTTATATCCCCTATAAAGGGAGAATAAAGGCATCTACGACTAAAACACCCAAACACCATAAGAATAACATTTCAAAACAAAAGCAAATGAGTTTAGTAGATGATTAAGAGGCGTTTATAAAAATATAATTATAGCATATTTATGGCTGACTATTTTTTAGATCTACATTTTAAATCATTGTATTGGATTTGATGCAGCGGGAGGGGGGCATGGTTGAAGTTGTTTTCACGTAAAAATACCCTCCATCTCTTCCATGGAAAATTCCCCCCTCGAGACAATCCCATTCCTGTCTTTCTCTAATTACAAAGACAAATGCCTTTTAGTTACATCGGAAAAAGATTTTTGAAGGAAATAACTATTTCTATCTTTTTTTTAATGGACACCAAGTAAAGAAGAACCACACGGAATCAGGCAACAGAGTCTCTCAAACCCCGTAAAAATGACTCAAACCCCCGTGCAACTGAACCCCCTTTAACTGAACCCTCGTGCAGCTCAACCCCCGTGCAACTCAAGCACATTTAACTAAACCCCGTGTAACTGAACCCGCATGTAACTGAACCCCCGTGCAACTGAACCCTTCGTGCAACTCAACCCCCGTGCAACTCAACCTCATTTAACTAAACCCCCGTGCAGCTGAACTCCCCATGTAACTGAACCCTTGCATAACCAAAACCCCGTACAACTGAACCCTTGTATAACCGAAACCCCGTACAACTGAACCCCGGTGCTACTGAACCCTCGTGCAACTTGACCCCATTTAACTAAACCCCTGTGTAACTATACCCCCTTTAACTGAACCTTCGTGCAACTCAACCCTCCGTGCAACTCAACTCCCGTGCAACTCAACCCCAGCCTGAGCGTGCACATATATCCTTTTGGTGAATTGACTTTCCCTTTAAGCACTCTCTTTTAAATTGACAACACATCGAGTATATTTTAAATTGACAACACTGTCCAAACATCAGTTGTGTATTATACAGTACACAATCACCTCATCTCCCCCAAAACACTTTTCAGCCATTTCTAGTTAAAAAATTTTATTTCAAGTAAATCCTTAATAGGATCAAATTCGCGAATCCTACACTTTAATTCGCAAATCTCATTACCCCTTTTTAAATGTACCAGTTTTTTAAGAAAAATGTGCACGTGAACTCATGACGTACATTCATTGTGCAATTGACAGCAATAACAGAAAAAAAACCTGATTGCTTAAATTATATTATCACGACCATACTCTCAAAACATGTTTGACCACATTATACCTTGCCAAGTTTAAAAAAAAACCTCGACTTTAGTTTCATAACATGCATTATGGTGTGCCAACTTTTAAAATATTCACGCGTGAGTTTAATGTCTCAGGCATGGGTTTTTCTTGCGCAATTCCAATGTATATTTTCTTGTAGGGTTGAATGTAGGGTTCAAATCTTATACACTTTTGAGAATATTCTTGTAGGGTGGAATATAGGGTTCAAATCTTATACACCCTTACTACTGTCTTTACGCTAAAGTTTTTAATTGATTTAAAAATAAAGTTGTGTGACAGACTCAAACTTTAGCGTAAAGAGCGAAGCATTGAGGAGGGACAGCCCCTTTCATATACGGTATAATTTCTGTTCGTTTTAAGTTTTAATGTCGCTCCTTACTTTCAGTGAAAAAAAAACTTGTTTTTTTATTAAATTTTTAAAAGTTTTTGAATTAATCCAGCTTTGATTTTGGCTCCCCGTACATGAATAATTAAAGCGAAAATTTTATATTAGTTTTACTTTTTTGGCTAATTGGCTTTTTCGAAATTTTGTTCTGAAGTAACTTACGAATTACAATACGTAACGAACTTCTATATTCGTATGTTTTATTACGTATATTAGGGAGTTTGCCCACTAGTCGATACCTTGCTCTTTTCGCTAAAGTTCGAATTTTGTTTGAATCCCAAGCCCCTGAATCACAAAGGCTGGTTTATTAGAATAGATAGCTCTTTTGAAAGTACTAAAAATAACTTTAGCGAAAAAGGCGAGGTATTGACTAGAGGGTGAACCCCCTCATATACGTAATAATTTCTGTTTGTTTTAAGTTTTAATGTTACTCCTTACTTTCATCTGAAAAAAAACTAGTTTTTTTATTTAATTTCTAATCATTTTTTAAATAATGCTAGGAAGTCCGGTGCCCCCTTCATAGAAATGTCCCTTTCCCCAAGGAAACATCCTCCATGGGAGGATCCTCCTCCGTAACCCCCTCCTCCAACACCCCCCATCAGAAAAAAACCCTCCTGAAACGTCTTTATACTTCCCAATAACCAATACTATATGTAAACAATGGGCAAAGTTCATAACTTCCAGCCCTTCCCCCGGGAACTGTGGGGAATTAAGTCATCCTCAAAGACAAATTTATTAAATTTTCGAATATGCTGAACAAAATGGCTATCTCACAATTTTGATTGGGTGACTTTGGGAATAAATGAGCGTGGGAGGGGGCCAAGTTGCCCTCCAAATTTTTGGTCACTTAAAAAGGGCACTAGAGCTTTTAATTTTCGTTCAAATGAGCCCTCTTACGATATTATAGGACTGCTGGATCAATACGATTACCCTTGGGGAAAAAAAACAACAAATAAACACGCATCCGTGATATTTCTTCTGACAAAAAATACAAAATTCCACATTTTTGCAGATAGGAGCTTGAAACTTCCGCAATAGGGTTTTCTGATATGCTGAATCTGATGGTGTGATTATCATTAAAGTTCTATGACTTTTTGGGGGTATTTCCCCCTTTTTTCGAAAATAAGGCAAATTTTCTCAGGCTCGTAACTTTTGATGGGCAAAACTAAACTTAATTAAAACTAAACTTAACAAAACTAAAAATCTGATTCTATTGATGTATCTATGGGTATCAAAATTCTGGTTTTTAGAGTTTTGGTTACTATTGACCCGGGTCGCTCCCTACTTACATATTGTTGCCAAGAACTGTTTGATAGACAAGTCTATCTATCATTCGTCTATACGTCATTCACAGGGCAGAACTAAGGTAGATAGTCATAGAATTAAGAGATGAAAGATTAGACTGATTTTGGGTTGACGCGTGACGGACAATTTCAACTAGGCTTGTATGCAAAATTGCATGGACTCGTCCATGGACTGCATGGACGAAATTACTGAATTTATATGGACTCAGAGGGGGCGAACAAGTGAAACTGAAGCCTTTTCTTCATGTTAGTAATTTTAAACTCACTGGATAAAACAATCCCTCAGTAAACTGTGCATAGATCTCTAAGTTTCTGAAGTTGTTATTAAAAATTACTGTTTCTTTTTTACCGTCCATTTTATACGTGAGGCTCTTTAAGTCTTCAGTTTTTTCGTTTGTATTTCTGTTTGTATGTTATTTTAAATTATATCTTAACATTATTTATAGACTGAATATATTTTCTTAATGTAAAGGTGTTATCTAATAACCATTTTTCTTTATGAGTTTGGAAATAAGTTACTGAAGATTATGAATATTATTTTTTTTAAAGGGGAAGTACCTAGCGATTTTAGGAAAACACTAATTAAATCCTTGTATAGAAAAGATGCCAAGAGTGAGTGTGGCAGTTATAGTGGTATTAGCTTGGTTTCTATAGGTAGAAAATTACTCAATAATATTATACCTTGTAGACCAAGAGATGCCGTAGACAAAGTTATAAGAAAAGAAGAGGGCGGTTTTAAAAAAGGTAGGGGATGTGTCGACCAAATTTTTACTCTTAGGTTAATAATTGAGAAGTGTCTGAGTCATGAAACACCTTTGATCCAAAGTTTTATAGATTATGAGCAAGCGTTCGATTCTGCTGATAGAAGAGCTTTAATGAATGACTAATCCTTGTATGATATACCAGACAAATACATAAGATTTTTTAGTTCTATAATAGGCAGCGCAATCGCGCTGCCTAAGTAAAGAACGATGTTGGCACAATGTATTATTTATTTTTTGTTCCAGACCAGGGCACTTTGTATCGAAGGAGTTGCCGTAGAAACTTCGAACAGGGCTCATTTGATTGGAAATTGGAGTGGCTAGTGCCCTTTTTAATAGTTGAAAGTGATTGGAAGGCAGCTGACACCCGTTCCAAGCCCACCATTTACCCAAACACATCCAATCAAAATTTTGAGATAGCCATTTTTTCAACGTAGTTGAAGGTTTTGGAAATTAAGTCTCTTAGGCTGACCAACCCCTCAAAGCCATCACTTTGGGATATACTGTTTTTATACAAAGTGTTGTCGTAGAAACTTCAAAAGAGGCTCATTCAATTGGAATTTGAAAGGGCTAGTGCCCTTTTTAATAGTCGAAAGTGAATTGAGAGCAACTAACTCCCCTCTCACGCCCACCATTTCCCTTAACAAATTCAATTAAAATTTTCAGATAACCATTTTGTTCAACATAGTTGAAAGTTCTGGAAATTATGGTTTTGAGGATGACAAACCCCTCAGGGCTCAGGGTTTTAAGTTATGCCCTGGGGGTACATAAGGTTTAATAGAAAGCGTTTTCGTAGAGACTTCAAAAAGGGCTCATTCGATTTGAAATTGAAAGAGCTAGTGTCCTTTTTAATAGTCGAAAGTGATTGGAGGGAAACTACCCCCCTCTCTAGCTCACCATTTCCCCAAACACATCCAATCAACATTTTGAGATAGCCATTTTGTTCAACATAGAGGAAACTTCTGGAAATTAGATCTTTGAGGATGACACTCCCCCCAGAGCCCTCAGGGCTAAGGTTGTAAGTTATACCCTGGGGGCATATAAGGCTTTTTATAGAAAGTGTTGTCGTAGAAACTTCAAAAAGGCTCATTCAGTTGGAAATTGAAAAGGTTAGTGCCCTTTTTAATAGGCTAGACGAAACTGATTGGAGGGCAACTAACCTCCCTCTCACGCCCACAGTTTCCCCAAACACACCCAGTCAAAATTTTAGGATAGCAATTTTTTTTAACTTAGTTGAGAGTTCTGGATATTATGTCTTTGAGGATGATCAATCCCATACCCCTCAGGGCAAGGGCTGTAAGTTATGCCCTGGGGGCATATAAGGTTTTTTTAGAGCGTTGTAATAGAAACTTCGAAAACTTCGAAGGGCTACTGCTCTTTTTTAATAGTCCAAAGTGATTGGAGGAAAATTAACATCCCTCCCACGCCCACTGTTTCCCCAAAATATCCAGTAAAAATTTTGAGATAGCGATTTTTTTCAACGTAGTTGAAAAGTCCGGAAAATATGTCTCGGAGGATGACATTCACCCCACCGCCATCAGTGCAAAGGGTTGTAAGTTATACCCTGAGGGCATATAAGGTTTTATAGAAAGCATTGTCGTAGAAACTTCAGAAAGGGCTCATTCGATTGGAAATTGAAAGCACTAGTGCACTATTTAATAGTCGAAAGGGATCGGAGGGCAACTAACGCCCCTCTCAAGCCTACCATTTCCCCAAACGCATCCAATAAAAATTTTGATATAGACATTTTGTCAACGTAGTTGGAAGTTCCGGAAATTAGGTCTTTGCCATCGTAGTCGTAGAAGTTTCAAAAAGGACTCATTCAATTGGGACTTGAGAGGGCTAGTTCCCTTATTAATAGTCATAAGCGATCGGAGGGTGAATTCCCCCCCCCCCCATACCCATCATTTGCCCAAACACTTCCGATCACCATTTTGATATAGCAATTTTGTTGAACGTAGTTGAAGGGTCCGGAAATTATGTTTTTGAGTATGACAACCCCCAGAAGAAATTAATCTGATTAGGGTTATAAGTGAAGTTTATGCTTTATAAAAGCCAGAATATAATTGGTACTTTACTGAAAAAATTGGTACTTTACTAAAAATCTTTTAAATGTTTTCATTTATAACTTTGAGAAAACAAACATTAATTAAGATTTTAAGGAATGCATATCAGCCTATGTATATTAAACTGACAATGGACATTTTTTTCAGTAAATTCATTTAGATTTTTATCAGTAAAGTACAAATTATATTCCGGCTTTTAGAAAGCATAGGGTTTAGAACCCTACTCAGATTAATTTCTGCTCGTTTTGAGTTTACTTATTTTAATTTCTGTTTGTTTTGGGTTTCATTTATTTATTGATACTGATTTGTGGTAGTTGTATGCTTTGATTCCATTTTTTGTTCATTTTTGGTTTAATGGAGTTCTTAACTTTTTTTTGAAAAAATTATTTTGTGCAAAAAGTTTTTTGATTAATATACAAGAATAACAGTACTGCGGTTAAGATAGGAAATGAGGTTAGAGCTGGTTTTGTATTAAATCAGGAGTTAAGTAGGGTTGTGATCTATCCCCCTTCATATGGATCATTTTGATGGATTCGTCTCAAGGAGCACAGAATCAAATGGGGAGGAAAAAGTTTACTGGACGTAGATTACGCTGACGATTTATGCATTCTAGATCAAAGTGTAAGCAAAATGAATGAACTTTTAGAGGTTTTGCGTGTTCAGTTTTCTAGAATGAGTTTTAAAATTAATGTTAAGAAGACTAAGTCGCTAAGGCTAGAAATATGTGAAGATGAAAGGGTGACGTTGAATAATGAAAATATCGATCAAGTGGACAGCCTCACTTACCCTGGTAACATTATTAGTAAAGACAGTAGGTGCAGTGAAGATGTTAAATGTAGAATAGCCAAGACCCAGTGTGTTTATTCACAGTTGAAAAAAGTTTGGAAGTATAGGAAAATAAGTCTGCAAATCAAGAGTAGAATATTGGAAGCTACATTGATGACAGTGGTCAAATATGATTTTGAAGAAAAAAAAAAAACGCTCCAAAAAAGAGGAAGATTTGCTAGATGTTTTCCAGAGAAATTGCTTACGCATTGTTTTGGGTACCCGACTGACCGACCCGACCCGACCGTATTTCAAATAGTAGGTTGTACGGAAAGTGTGGTTCAATCCTGCTGTCTAGGACCGTCTAAGGCTAAATTGAAAGCAGATCGTCATCGGATGGGGTGGGAGGATGTAATAAGGAAAGGTTTAAGTGAAGTTGGAACTTCCAGGGAAAGTGTAAAGAGGGAGGCTTTGAAATATATTGGAATGGATGTGGAGTGCACGCGGCTATGTTGGAGTCATGCTGTTTGGTGGGGCGGTTTGTTGTTAGTGGGTGGTATTTTTGTTTATTTTTACTTTTTGTATTTCTTTCATTCTAAATTATGTTCGTCTTTAATCTGAATTCAATAAAAAAAAACAGGTTTTTTTTTAAACTGAAAGTAAGGAGCGACATTAAAACTTAAAACGAACAGAAATTATTCCGTATATGAAAGGGGCTGTCCCCTCTTCAATACCTCGCTCTTTACGCTAAAGTTTTTTATTGTTTTAAAAAATAAAATTGTGTGACAGATTCAAACTTTAGTGTAAAGAGCGAGGTATTGAAGAGGGAGACAGCCCCTTTCATATACGGAATATTTTCTGTTCGTTTTAAGTTTTAATGTGGCTCCTTACTTTCAGTTAAAAAAACTTTTTTTTTTATTTAATTTCTGAACGTTTTGAATTAATGCAGCTTTGATTTTGGCTCACCATACATGAATAATTAAAACGAAATTTGCATATTAATTTTACTTTTTTGGCTAAATGGCTTTCTTGAAATTTTGTTCTGACGTAACTTACGAATTAACTAACGTAACGAACTTCTATATTCGTCTGTTTTATTACGTATATTAGGGAGTTTGCCCCCTAGTCGATACCTTGCTCTTTATGCTAAAGTTTGAATTTTGTTCGAATCACAAACCCCTGAATCACAAAGGCCGGTTAATTAGAATATACAGCTCTTTTGAAAGTACCAAAAAAACTTTAGCGAAAAGGGCGAGGCATTGACTAGGGGGCGAACCCCCTCAAATACGTAATAATTTCTGTTTTATTAAGTTTTAATGTTGCTCCTTACTTTCAGTTGAAAAAATTAGTTTTTTTTATTTAATTTCTGATCGTTTTTTAAATAACGCTGGGAAATCCGGCTCCCCCTTCATAGAAATGTACCTTCCCCAAGGATACATCCTCCATGGAAGGATCCTCCCCCGTAACCCCCTCCTCCGACACCCTCCCATTAGAAAAAATCCCTCCTGAAACGTCTTTATACTTCCCAATAACCAATACTATATGTAAACAATGGGCAAAGTTCATAGCTTCCAGCCCATCCCCGGGAACTGTGGGGGATTAAGTCATCCTCAAAGACATATTCATTTAATTTTCGACTATGCTGAACAAAATGGTTATCTCAAAATTTTGATTGGGTGACTTTGGGGAAAAAATGAGCGTGGGAGGGGGCCAAGTTGCCCTCCAATTTTTTTGGTCACTTAAAAAGGACACTAGAACTTTTAATTTTCTTTCAAATGAGTCCTCTTACGATATTCTAGGACTACTGGATAGATACGATCACCCCTGGAAAAAAACAACAAATAAACACGCATCCGTGATCTTTCTTCTGACAAAAAATAGAAAAATTCCAGATTTTGGCAGATAGGAGCTTCAAAATTCTGCAATAGGATTTTCTGAGACGCTGAATCCAATGGTGCGATTTTCATGAACGTTCTATGAGTTTTTGGGGGTGTTTCCCCCTTTTTCCGAAAATAAGGCACATGTTCTCAGGCGTGTAACTTTTGATGGGTAAAACTAAACTTAATGAAACTTATATATTTGAAATTAGCATAAAAATATGATTCTATTGATGTATCTATGGGTATCAAAATTCCGGTTTTTAGAGTTTCGGTTACTATTGAGCCGGGTCGCTCCTTACTTACAGTTCGTTACCACGAACTTTTTGGTGTATCATGTTGTTTTTTACGGATGTATTTTCACCTAAAGCTAAGGGGAACAAAGTTGCGTTAGATAGTATTCACAAAAGTCTATATTGAGCATTTGTATTAATTATATATATAGTTTTTATTGAGCAATATGATTAATTATATTGCCAACGCTACTATATATAATTAAATTAATTTTTTTTAACTGAAAGTAAGGAGCGACATTAAAACTTAAAACGAGCAAAAATTATTCCGTATATGAAAGGGGCTGTCCCCTCCTCAGTACCTCGCTCTTTACGCTAAAGTTTTTTATTGTTTTAAAAAATAAAGTTGTGTGAGAGATCCAAATTTTAGCGTAAAGAGCGAGGTATTGAGGAGGGGACAGACCCTTTCATATACGGAATAAGTTTTGTTCGTTTTAAGTTTTAATGTCGCTCCTTACTTTCAGTTTTAAAAAACTCGTTTTTTTTTAAATTTAATTTCTGAACGTTTTTGAATTAATGCAGCTTTGATTTTGGCATGACTAATTAAAACAAAATTTGCATATTAATTTTAATTTTTTGCCTAAATGGCTTTCTTGAAATTTTGTTCTGACGTAACTTACGAATTAACTTACGTAACGAACTTCTATATTCGTATGTTTTATTTTTCCAGAAGCGTTGAAGCAAGCTAAAGTTACCCCGCCTTACAAAGCGGGTGCCAGGTCAGATGCCGGAAACTTGAGACCAATATCGATACTGCCTTTATTGTCAAAAATTTTGGAAAAAGTGATTCATCGCCGTCTATATGACCATCTCATGAAACATAGCCTACTCAGTGACACCCAATTCGGGTTTCGAAAAGGTCATTCCACTAGTCATGTTGTCATTCATCTTGTTGATTTTGTAAATAATTGTTTAGTAAAAGGTGAAATCCCCCTAACAGTATTTTTTGATTTTAGGAAAGCATTTGATGCGGTATATTTTAAAATTTTATTGAAATGATTAGAATGCTTAGGTGTTAAAGGAGTGAGTTTGAAGTGGTTTGAAAGTTATTTGTGTGGGAGGTCTATTAAAGTGATGATTGATGATGTTTTTTCTTCCCCTTATCAAGTGTCGTCCGGTGTGCCACAGGGATCGGTCCTTGGTCCACTTTTGTATCTGGTTTATGTGGATACCATGAGGTTTTATCTTCCAGATTGATGTTTAACGTCATTCGCTGATGACACTGCAGTTACGTTTTCTAGTCGATGTTTGGATAGTCTTGTGTTGAAAGTGAATTGTGTTCTGAGAAATTTTCATGTTTTTACTAGTTTGAGTTAATGTTACTAAGACTAATTTTATTGTAAATTCTAGAGTAGGCAATCCCAGTGATATTAATGGTAGAATTCTGTTTAATAATAAGCCTGTAGTTCAAGTTCAAGAAATCAGGTACTTAGGTTTTTACATTAATTGTAATTTTTCGTGGAAACGCCACAGTGATGTTGTTGCCACAAAGGTTGCACGTGGCCTTGGAGCGATTCGTCGTTTTAAAAATTTTTACCTCAGAGAGTTTTATTGCTTTTATACCATGCTTTGATTCACCATATGCTTCGGATGGATGCATGTTATGGGCAAGTAATTTTTATGTGAATTTTAAACGTGTTCAGACTCTTCAAAATAAAGCGATGCGTCTTATTGGAGGGTATGTTGAAGGTACATATAACACTTCAGCTTGCTTCAACAAATTGCAAGTGTTGAATGTAGGACAGCTACGGGACTACCAAATAGGAATATTTGCCTATCAATGCTGAAATGATGTTAGTCCAGAGGTTTTTCGTGAATATTTTAGTGACAATAGGTCTTTGCACCATTATGAAACTCGTCATGCTAGCGACTTCATTGTTCCGAATCGTGGAATCAGGACCGGCTTCCATACTAGATTTTCGGGACCTAATGTGTGGAAGCACCTGGGGTTATTTAAAAAGAATTTGAAAAAAAATATTTGTTAGGTCAAGGTTCATAGTTTTTTTTATTATTATTATTTATCTTTATTATTATTATTATTTAAATGAATTGATGATAGATTTTTTTTGTTCCTTTGTTTATAGTTAATCATTAATTAGTAAATGAGTTGTATGTACCCGCCCAGCCGCAAGTGCTTTTTTGTACCTTTCTTGGGGTGAGTATTGGAATATTAGTTAAATGTATTTTTTATGTTAAATAAAATGAACTGAACTGAACTGTATGTTTTATTGCGTAAATTAGGGAGTTTGCCCCCTAGTCGATACCTTACTCTTCACACTAAAGTTCGAATTTTGTTCGAATCACAAACCCCTGAATCACAAAGGCCGGTTAATTAGAATAGATAGCGCTTTTGAAAGTAACAAAAAAAAACTTTAGCAAAAAGGGCTAGGTATTGACTAGAGGTTGAACCCCCACATATACTTAATAATTTCTGTTTTTAAGTTTTAATGTTGCTCCTTACTTTCAGTTGAAAAAAACTAGTTTTTTTTTATTTAATTTCTGATCGTTTTTTAAATAATGCTGGGAAATCCGGCGCCCCCTTCACAGAAATGTCCCTTCCCCCAAGGGAAAATCCTCCATGGAAGGATCCTCCCCGGTAACCCTCTCCTCCGACACCCCCCATCAGAAAAAAATCCCTCCTGAAACGTCTTTATACTTCCCATTAACCAATACTATATATAAACAATGGGCAAAGTTCATAACTTCCAGCCCTTCCCCCGGGAACTTTTGGGGATTAAGTCATCCTCAAAGACATATTTATTAGATTTTCGACTATGCTGAACAAAACGACTCAAAATTTCAAAATTTCGATTGGGTGACTTTGGGAAAAAATGAGTGGGGGAGGGGGCCAAGTTGCCGTCCAATTTTTTCGGTCACTGAAAAAGGGCACTAGAACTTTTAATTTCCGTTGGATTGAGCCCTCTTTCGATATTCTAGGTTTACTGGATCGATACGATCACTCCTGGGAAAATAAAAAAAAATAAATAAACAAACAAATAAACACGCATCCGTTATCTTTCTTCTGACAAAAAATACAATATTCCACATTTTTGTAGATAGGAGCTTGAAACTGCCGCAGTAGGGGTTTCTGATACGCTGAATCCGATGGTGGGATTTTCATTGAATTTCCATGACTTTTTGGGGTGTTTTCTCCTTTTTTCAAAAATAAGGCAAATTTTCTCAGGCGCGTAACTTTTGATGGGTAAAACTAAACTTAATGAAATTTATATATTTGAAATCAGCATAAAATCTGATTCTATTGATGTATCTATGGGTGTCAAAATTCCGGTTTTTAAAGTTTCGGTTACTTTTGAGCCGGCTTGCTCCTTACTTACAGTTCGTTACCACAAACTGTTTGATAAAAATATTGACAGGGCTTTAATTACACAGTGTTTCGAATAGTTTGGTTCTGCTTGAGGTAGCCTGGTCTCTTGAGGCTATTCTTCTTCAGGGTGATACTAAATACGTCAATGGCTACCATAATGCCCCAAAAAATTTTTTTTACCCCCTATTGCATGATATATATGTGTTACCGTGAATGTCCAAAGTTGGCGAATGTCAACATTCCCCGGCGAATGTCCGAAATTCCTTTTTTTCTCCTTGAATTTAGTCAGTGTTGCCAGTCAACTTTTTCAGTTTTATGCAAAGTTTGATGGTGACAGGCTAGAATAGGTTGACTTAGGTTAGGTTTTTAACCCATTTCTGAGATTTATAACATCATTTAACCTAACCCAACTTAACCTAACCTTAACTTTTACCACCAGCTTGCATAAGACTGAAAAAGCTGATTCGCAAAGCTAATTGAATCCAAGCTGAGAAAAAGTAATTTTGGACACCGGTGAATGTTACATTGACCAGATTTCGGACATTCACAGCAATATATGTACTTTATAGCTCCCGATTCAGGATACAAGCGTCCATAATGCTTTGTCTTGAATGATCAAATTTAGTTGTTGCTTCACCATCTCATATCTTTGCCATCTCAGTTTCTTATGCTGAGTTGCGTGACCTAAGATATTACAGTGAGACAAAGGTCTCTGTCCCTCGTGAGAGTTTTGATAATGATAAGCTAAGTTCATCCAATTTTCTCGTATAATTTCCACAGTAAGAAAGGCTTTGAATTAGGCTTAATTGTTTCGAGCTACATATTCTCTCTCCCAGCTCGTTGCTCATTCAGTCTCAGAAAATGGATACATTGTGCTTTCTTTTACAATTTCACTGGCTTGTGTGTTCAAACGTGAGAACGCCTGTAGTTTTAATTAAATTAAATTAAAAAAACAATTTTTTTAAACTGAAAGTAAGGAGCGACATTAAAACTTAGAACAAACAGAAATTATTCCGTATATGAAAGGGGCTGTCCCCTCCTCA
>JAQQPU010020824.1:0-15181 GCA_029168905.1 Artemia sp. Kazakhstan ARC1039
TTTTTTTTGTCGTTGTTGTTTAGACCAGGGCACTTCGTATTGAAGGAGTTGTTGTAGGATCTTCGAAAAAGACTCATTTGATTGAAAATAGAAAGGGCTGATGCCCTTTTTAATAGTCGGAAGTGATAGGAGAGAAATAATCCCCCTCTCACGCCCACCCTCCCATTTGACTTTATGTTTAAAAACTAAATGTTGCCATAAGATTAAATCAAAATGCACTGTGTTAATGCTAATTCCCAATAAGGCATCTCAGCAGTATCCCAAGTACGACTGAGGGTATTATGTTCAAACTTTCGGGGCTGCTTCTGCTCTTAAAATTTGACCAAATCAAAATAGCGTAAGTGTATCCAAGCTATCAAAAAAAGTAAAGAGATTGTTTTGCGAATGGTATCAAGTTTTCCATTTCAGGTCAACTAGAGGAGGCATGAAACTGAATTAAACACTACTATTCGTGTCCAGATTTTTAAGAGGGTGTAAGTTGTTAAAAATTGCTGCAAATTTTTTCCAGCATACAAATAGCAGGCCAAACTATAAATTCTTAAAAAAAAACGAAAATATTTAAAGTATTATTTTCTTTTTCTCTCAAAAGACTATATCAATATAAAACGAACAGAAATTAATTTTTAAAAAAGTTTTTCCGCAAAATAAGTTTTTCAAAGAAAAGTAAAGAACTCCATTAAACAAAAAATGAGCAAAAATAAAATCAAATAATCTACTAAGCGTGAAACTACCACAAATCAACATTGATAAATAAATGAAACCCAAAACAAACAGTAATTACAATAATAACCGAGTTAAACTCCAAACGAGCAAAAATTAACATAAGTTGGGCTCAAAACCCCTATGCCTTCCCAAGGCCAGAACATAATTTGCACTTTACTGAAAAAATACAAATGAATGTGCATTGTCAGTTTAATATGCATATACTGATATTTAGTAATCAAAATGTTAATATTATTTGATTTAGTAAAGTTATAAAAGTAAAAACATTTATATTAGATAGCCATTTTGTTCAATGTAGTTGGAAGTTCTGGAAATTAGGTCTTTGAGGATGACACCCCCCCACCCCAGCCCTCAGGGCAAGGGTTGTAAGTTATGCCCTGGGGGCATATAAGGTTTTTTATAGAAAGCATTGCCGTGGAAACTTCAAAAAGGGTTCATTCGATTGGAAATTGAAATGGCTAGTGCCCTTTTTAATAGTCAAAAGTGATTGGAAGGCAACTAACACCCCTTCCATGCCCAACATTTCCCCAAACACATCCAATGAAATTTTTTAGATAGCCATTTTGTTCCACGCAGTTGAAAGTTTTGGAAATTATACCTTTGACCAGGACACTCCCCCCCACAGTCTTCAGGCCAAGGGTTATAAATTTGAGGATGACACCCCCAACCCTGTTGTCAGGGCAAGGGTTCATAACACCCATAAGCTGAATTCTAAAGAGGGGGGCTTACCTGGTTTAATTGGCACTTTCAATGCTATATAATATAAATATTAAAACAAAAATATAAAAAAATAAGGCAGCATCATTCAGCCAGGAGGGGGCAGGTCCCCCTCCTGGCTGGGGGCACCTACCTGGTTTTATGAGCGCCAATGCAAGGGTTGTAAGTTATACCCTGGGGGCATAGAAGGTTTTTATTGAAAGTGTTGTTGTAGAAACTTCAAAAGGGCTCATTTGATTGGAAATTGAAAGGGCTAGAGCCTTTTCTAATAGTTGAAAGTGATTGGAGAGCAACCAACACCCTTCTCACACCTACCATTTCCTCAAACACACCCAATCAAATTTTTTAGATAGCCATTTTGTTTAATGTAGTTGAAAGTTCTGGAAATTTGGTCTTTGAGGATGACAACTCCTCTCACAGCCCTTAGGGTAAGGGTTGTAATTTATGCCCTGGGGGCATATAAGGTGTTTATAAAAAGAATTGTCATAGAAACTCAAAAAGGGCTAATTTGATTGGAAATCAAAAGGCCTAGTGTCCTTTTTAATAGTCAAAAGTGATTGGAAGGCTTGACATTTTTATAGTAAAGATCAATGTGGGTACAATGTATTGTTATTTTTTTTAGACCAGGGCACTTGGTATCAAAGGAGTTGTCATAGGAACTTCGAAAAGGGCTCATTCTATTGAAAATAGAAATAGAAAACTTGCCTCAAGTATAGGGATGAAATTGGATGATCACATGGAGTGTAATCATGTGATCTAGGTCTCCATAATATAATGTGTGATATAGGTTTCTCTATAAATGCTATCTCACTTCTTCTCAGTTTTAATGGTCCAGCAAAGATTTCTTTGTTGTTCACAGCAAAGTTGTTGTCAATATTTGGCTATTTCAAAGTCAATCAACTATTTTAATCCGCTTAAAACGTTTTTCGTTTTGACTATCCTTTGTCTGGAAAATCCAGGATGCTTGAAATATGCATGTCCTACTACAAACTTCTAATAATCTTAAGTAGGACATGCATATTTCAAGAATTGTGGAGTTTCTAGACTAAGGATAGTCAAAACTAAAATTTGTTGAAGTGAATTAAACTGGTAGATTAACTTTGAAATGACCAAATGTTGACAACATTTTAACTGTGAACAACAAAGAATCTTTGCTGGACCATTAAAGCTGAGAGAAAGTGGGTCATTCCAGGTAGCATTTACAAGGATACCCATATCACTCATTTTAATATAGAGACCTAAGTCACACAATTACACTCCATATGATTATACAATTTTGTCCCTGTACTTGAGGCAATTTTTTCAGTTTTTTGCTTCCACTATCTGAGTAGTATTTTATATTCAATTCAATTTTATTCAAATAAAAACATAACACACACATCAATAACAATAAAGATCCTAGAAGATAACTTGTTAAGGACCAAAAAAAGAAAAAAATTAAAGTAACACTGAAAGAAAAATAAATAGAAGAATAAAACATGGGTAATTAGAGCAAATTTGTAAAAATGGAAAGATTAAATTATATTATCAAGTTTTGTTACATTTTTATACAACTTGCAGAAACTTGTAGCTAGTTCAACACTGGAGGGAATTTTGTTCCATTGAATAATAGATTTGTAAATGGGAGATTGCTGGGCAGCACTTGAAACGCATTTAGGAATTTTAAAGGCTCTATTGGATGAACAGAGACAGTGGGCTTCCGAATTATTAATATTTTAGTAGGTTAGTAGTTGAGGTGGAAGATTATTGTGGAAAGCAGAGTAAGCAAGCAATAAGTTTAGTTTTTGTATGATTTGATCAAGTGGAGCTATGCCAAAATCTGAATACAAATCACAAGTTGGATATAGATGGGGAAGCCGAAAAACTGCTTTAATGGCGCGGTTTTGGGCAGATTTGAGTTTTTAAGTGAAGGACCGTTTTGTATTTCCCCAAACTGATCCGCAATATGAAAGGTAAGGAAAATAATAGAGGGTAACTAGGATGCCAGGAGGAAGAAAATAATTCACACGGTTAATCATAGCTACTTGTCTCAATATTATTGCTGTTATGTGAGAAATATGATTAGAGAATGACAAGCATGAGTCAATAAATACACCAAGAAACTTGGCAACCTCCACTTGTGGGAGGATATCGGAAGAGTACCTGAGACCAAGAGTAGGTTGAATTACGTCTTTGTTGTAGGGGGTTCTGAATAATTCTATTTGACTTTTTTTGCTATTAATGGTCATGTTATTTGTAAGGCACCATGCCTGGACTCTGTTCAGAAGGACTTGGGCAGAGGTTATTGCCAATGGTAGATTGGTGCCAGTGATGAAGAAGTTGCTGTCATCAGCAAATAATACAGGGTACACTGAAGGGCCCAGGTCTATAACAAGATCATTGATATATAGGAGAAATAAAATAGGGCCTAGAACGGAGCCTTGCAGGACACCCCTCCAAACAGGTAAGGGCTGAGAGGATACTCCACCCAGGCTCACACTCTGTACCCTTCCAGATAGATAAGAATCAAACCAAGAGAGGGGAACACCACGAATACCTTAACTATTTAATTTACTTATTAAAATACTATGATCAACCATGTCAAAGGCCTTAGAAAAATCTAAAAATAAGCCCAATACAGTTTTTTTAAGGTCAAGTTGTGAGCATATGAACTGTGTGGCGTCAATTAAAGCATGAGAAGTTGAGAATTTCGGCCTAAAGCCATATTGGTGAGGAGAAATCAAGGATACAGAGTGCTGACTGTCAAACAGAAAGGGAGACAGACGTCTGAAGATGATTCTCTTGAGCACTTTGGATATAACAGGAAGAATTGAGATTGGACGATAATTACCTATCTCAGTTGGATCGCCCTTTTTAAGAACTGGAATAACAATGGCTGACTTTAGTAAATCAGGGAAAACTCTGTGGGTTAAAGATAGGTTGGCAATATGCTTGATGGGCTCGTAAACAAAAGGAGATAAGGTCTTCAGGAGCTTATTACTTAATCCAAGACAGTCAGGAGTAAAACTATTAGGGATCAGGAGTAAAACTATTAGGGAGAGAACCAATGATTTGAAGTACCTCATTGCTATCAGTTGGACAGAAAAATATGGATCTAAAATTGAAGCAAGGGAATACAGCCTGAGAGGAGGAGCGGGAGTCAGTATGAGGAACATTAGAAAAATAATTATTAAATGCATCAGGTGCATGTAAAGGGTCAATTAATCTACCATTTGTGTCTTTAAGGCGAATAGGTATAGACTTTGATTTTCTATTTTTTGAAACTATATCATTAATGGTGGACCAAATCTTTTTCAGGTTTCCTTTGCAATCGAGAATTTTTGTATAATGATAATTTTTCTTTGCTTCACAGATGAGTTTAGTGCATAAATTTTTATAATGTTTATAATTAGATAGGTCAATATCACTACTGGTCTTACAGGTTAACTTATATAATTTGTTTTTACGATATGAGGAGACAATGAGGCTATGTGACATCCAGGGGCAAATAGGGATATTTTTCCAGTTAGGTTTACAAATAGGAAAAGTTGAATGGATAATCTCAGTTAGCCTTTGTGCAAAACCATTTGTGGCAGAATTTACCTCTTGACAATTTAAGACATCACACCAGTCAGTGGTTCTTAGGCAATTGATAAAATGGTTTATATTTGCGGAGCTGTAATTTTGAGTAGGTGTTGGGATATTAATTCTAGAGCGTAGAGGTAGTGGTTGCAAAGGTAGTGACAAGTAAAAAGGAAAATGGTCTGACAGATCTGAAAATATTATATTTGAGGACAGGTCATTTCCCAGGGAAGTGGATACAAAAATGTTGTCAATTAATGTTTAAGTTGATCTCACAGGATCAACTCTACTGGGAAAAAAAAAATTGTGGGTAGAAGACCACTCACAGTTACCAATTCAAAAAAAGTGTCAGATTCAATATTTTTACCAACATTGAGTAGGTTGCAATTAAAGTCCCCAAGAACTATTGCCTTTTTATGGGGTAGGTTAATAAAATTAGAAAAATCATCAAACAGATTACAAAAACATGAGGTCGGAAATGGAGGAGGTTTATAAAATAAGGAGAGTATATAGGAATTTTGGCCAATAACTATGTTAACAATTATTGAATAAATACATCTGAGATTTAGTTGTGTAGAGAAAATAGACTTGCACTCTGATAGCCTGGTAAAATTTACATTTGAACGGATGTAAAGTGAGATACCACCAGAACACTTTATCAATCTCCTGGGCATATGGATTATTTGGTAACCAGGGAGTAAAAAATCACTAGTTTCATTGTTATAGGAAAGCCATGTCTCTGAAAATCCTATTACATCAAAAGGGCAGACACCATTAAATGAAATTAAATCTTTAAACTTGAGCCACTTATCCCGGATGCTTCTGATGTTGAAACACAGAACATTAAGGGAATTATTATTTACTAGTTTTGGCTTCACATTGGTAGCAAAATCGAAAATATCAAGGTACATTTACAAATTTAAAAAAGTTGAAGACTAACAAAGAAATAAAGTAAATAAAATAGGAATTTTGAATCCTTCAGGATCCACCCACAAGTATTCCCTAAGTGCTTTGACATGTGTTGAATTGGGTTCTGACTTGTGCTGAAACCAGGTAACTTTTTTATTCTTTCACATTTGTAGGTGAAAACTCTTCAATTTAAGAAATTGGTGTTTTGTGCCCTTTTCTGATAAAACTTCAAACTTCTAATCAAACAGTTAGATTTGTAGATATTTTTTCTACATACCCCTTTTCACCAAAAGTCTTTAAATTAAGCCTTCTGGATTAGAAAAGTGTCTTTTTACAAAACTGTTGAACCATAGGTACATTTACCCTATACACTGAAGCTTGAAATAGCCAAATAGTCAGCAACAAATAAAGTTTATACACAATGTGGAATTAGCTAACTGGTTGTTCTTTCTGTTTTTAGTTCAAACATAAGCTTCGAAGATTCAATTTTAAGGGATTGGCAGACATATCATTGCTGAATACCAAACATGCTCTTTGTTTGCAAGGATCACAAGATATTCTTGCTCTGGTTAAAATTGCATTATAATTTTCTATTTAATTTTCCACAAAAATTTTATGCATACCTCAGTGTGATGGACCTGGAAATTATTTTTTTGAGCCATGAAACCCATCAAAAATGACACCATAGCAAGACTGAAATCATTTTTGAGGGTTTTTTGCTCTTTTAAAAAATTAGTTCAAATCTGGTTTCAAAATAGCATCTAACTATTAAGACTAAAGAAAATAATAATTTGATTCATGAATCAGCAACTACAAATGGCTATTTTTCTCCACTAGCCAGTTTTTGTTGAAACATGTTTTTAAACTTTTGGTTACTATGAGGTTGTTTGAGTCCTTTAAGGGCTCAAGATGTAGTTTCCCCCAGAAGCCATTATTCAATTATGAAACAGTATAAAAAAGGCACCAAGTAATATATTTGCTTTAGTCCTAGCTAAATTATGCTATAAAGCACAAATTTAATAGTCAATTTTTACTTTTTATTTATTTATTAATACCAAAATATGGTAAGCTTTAACAAGCTTGTTGCAATAAACAATTATAAAAAAGTCTATTACAATGTTGACAACATAAAATAAACATACAGTAACTGAAACATACAGTAAACATACGCACTGAAAACATAATAACTGAAACATACAGTAGCATACCAAACTAACTGAAACATATCTAATAATAATTGAAACATACCAAAAAGTGAGCCTACAAATAACTGTAAACATACTGGCCACAAATCAGTTAATACAAAAGTAAAAATATTCTCAAAACAGATTGTGATAAGATCTAGTATAGAAATCTGTAGAGGCTAAACTACTTTTGAAAAACTGGACCATGGTACATGCAACTATAACCAATGGAAGTGAATTCCAAGTCTTCCACACTTGGCTAGACAAAGGTTTGGCCTAATCTTTTCTGTGAACATGGTGGGTAAATTTTATGTTGGTGTTGATATTTTTATGTTTGGTGTTGATACTTAAGGTTATATGTTACCATGAATGTCCAAGATTGGTGAATGTACCTTTGATTTTTAACCCATTTCTGAGATTTATAACCTGATTTAACCTAACCTAACTCAATCTAACTTGACCTAACTTTTACCATCAAAGCTTGCATAAGACAAAGCTGATTTGCAAAGCTAATTATATCCAAGCAGAGAAAAAGGAATTTTCCCTGCTTGCCAGGCAATGTTAGGATTAACCAGACTTTGGATATTCACAGTAACATATACATAAGAGGGATCTTAATAACCAACTAGTAGGCTAATTCCATAGTGTATATAGAACCCTACTGATAGCTGACTTATTTAAACTTAAGTTTATATGTAAATGATACTTTAATAGCCAACTAGTTGTCAAATTCTACAGAGTAGGTTATATAGAAGTCTAGTGATAGCTGACTAGAAACTTAAGTTTATATAAAAGTAGGATCTTAATAGCCAACTAGGTAGCTCATTCTATAGCCTAGTGTATGAAATAGTATATTGATAGCCTAGTATATTGTAAATAGTATACAATATAATAATACATAGCCTAGTATATAGCATAATGTATAGCCTAGGTATATAGTAGAGCTGTTCTTTTACTCATCTTTGTGCTAAGATCTTACATCTTTTGACAAAGAATGCTTAAAAGTGAAATCTTAG
The DNA here is from genome assembly GCA_029168905.1 of Artemia sp. Kazakhstan ARC1039. Taxonomy (NCBI): domain Eukaryota; kingdom Metazoa; phylum Arthropoda; class Branchiopoda; order Anostraca; family Artemiidae; genus Artemia; species Artemia sp. Kazakhstan ARC1039. The sequence continues at coordinate 8,111 of JAQQPU010020824.1, forward strand.
AACTAAGATCTTACATCTTATAGTATTCTTTTGCAAATGTTTTCATCATTCTGCTCTGATCAGCAGTCTAAGAACACTGATGAGTATATCATCAAAGTTCTCTCATCATTGTTCTATATGGCAGAAAGATGGTGTCTTTCATACTTTTTCTAACATTAGTGAGCTGTAAGAACTTAGAACAAAGATAAGTTTAAATAAATGGGTAAAATTCTACTTCAGCTACTTTTGACTATCTAGGAAAGGAGTTAGGTTAGGAAAATGAAATTTTCAGGGATGGGTCTACAGGCTAAAGTATGTCCTGGGAAGGTATTTTGAAGTACCTACCTCCACTCCTTCTCTCTCTAGAGGGTCCTGAACTTTAATGATCTTTAAAAATCTGTGTGTTATAAAAGTGAAACCTTGCAAAATAGATCTTCTGCTTAAATGAAGTACAACAAAACTGTTTTCAGCTTCACAACTTTGCTAAGTCCTAATTTATAAGGTTTTAAAGATATGCAAATACATTTCTTAAATTTTGAAAAAAATTGATATGGCTTAAACTTCTACTCAAATAACAGGAATTGCATTTTCAGAACTAAAGCCAGAGAAAAAGAAATGGATAACTGAAAATTAAAGTAAAATGTTGTTTTGTCAAAATTTCAAAAGGTATGAAATTTTCAATAGGACCTGTCACATTGGCAAATTTCAGGACCCACTAGAGGGAGAAGGAGTGGAGGTAGCCTATGCACTTCAAAATACCTTCCCAGGACATACTTTAGCCTGTAGACCCATCCCTGAAAGTTTCATTTTCCTAACCTAACTCCTTTCCAAGATAGCCAAAAGTAGCTAAAGTAGAATTTGGTAAATTTTTACAAAATCATATTATTGACTTATGAATAAAGTGAATATACTACTTGATGCCTTTTTTTATGCTCTTTCCAAATATAATAATCATTTTTGTGGAAAATGAATTTTACTCCCACCCTTATATACCAATTCAGGGTATATGTTTGCACATTAGGGGGTGGAGGTAAAGTTTAAACTTACCTCCCACTTACATCAGAAATAAAATTTGCCCCCCCCCCTAATGTGCAATTATATATCCTGAATTGGTATATATAGGGGTGGGGGTAAAATTCATTTCCAACAAAAATGATTATTATATTTGGAAAGAGCATAAAAAAAGAAATCAAGTGATAAATTCACTTTATTTGTAAGTCAATAATATGATTTGGTAAAAATTTACCTAGAATTTTACCAAAATACGGAAATTTTTGTAGAAAGATGTGAGATCTTAGATGTAAAATCTTAATGCAAAAGAATGGGAATAGTATATAGTATAATGGTAGCCTAGTATGTTGATATCTGGCATATTGGCTAATTCAGACTGGTGTATATATAATTGAGATCTAACAGCCAACTGGTTGGCTAATTTAATCATTTGATAGCCCTACTGTCAGTTATATTAGCCAAGCCATCTTGTTGGCTAGAAAGTTTTTAATAGCCTAGGCCTATATAATTTTTGGCTATGGAATTTTTCTCTATATGTAAACTATACTCTTTTATATTAGCTGTTTAGTGAATATCCATAAACATTTTAGTGACTAAGGGCTGAATTCAGCCCTTTAATGGCTCAAAAGAGCCCCAGAAGTAATTGTTGGATTACAAAAGAGCATTAAGTGATAGATTCCCTTTCATTCTATCTAAATTATGTAATAGAATGGAAATTTATCAGGGCTATGCTATGACCTTTTTAAATATTAGGCCTATCCTAAAGAAGTGTTTACCTTAATTCTCTTTTTTTTTTTTTTTTAAATGAACAAGATAATTTATAACAGGGTTGCGGCGAAATTTTTCACATCACAACTTTCTATTAAGGGCTGGGCACATGTAGCTGAATTCGGGAACTGATTTCCAAATCAGTTCCCGCCGATTTTAAAAGAAATCGGCGTCGATTTGAGCTAGATTTTCGGCACCGATTTACAAAATCAGCGCCAATTTTCATCATGATCATGACAAAAGAAATCGGAATACAAATAAATAGCCAGTAGCCAACCAGAGACGTCTGTGCTGAAAAAGCCCGCTACTGAGCTGAGAATTAAACTGAAAACTAAGCTGATGCTAAAATCATGCAAATATTAATAAACTTCAATTGACTATTTGTGTCCATGATGTTTTGTTTTGAAAATCTAGCGCAATAAATTTTTCTTTGGACGAATTTTTCTTATCGGTATCGTTTGTCCACTGATGTTGAAATCAGTTCCCGAAATCAGCTACATGTGCCCAGCCTTTTAGAGGAAATAACAAAAGAATCACCAAAAGACAAATTAGCGGTGAAAAGCTTTAGCACGCCGAATAAGTCAATACCTATCAAGTAAAGCAATTTGGATAGTGCCATTTATGTCTTGTAACTGATACCAAATATCACGATATAACACAATTTCCCTCACTGTCTTCGTCTCATGAAGTAAGGCTCACCGAAATGGAAATAGCATTCACATGGAAATGAAAAAATAACATTTGAACAAGGTAAAAGTTGCTTGGTGTCATGTGCTTCTTAACATCTACAGGAATGCAACATCGCAACTGTCATCTCAACATTTTAACGGTTAAGGAAATTGTTTCAACATAGGTTTTTGTTTTAGAGTCAAGGAGTGGACGTTTAAGGACAATCTGTTGCCAACAGCAAAAATTAAACGCTGTAAAATCACTTTACTGTTTCATACCAGCAGTAGATGTGGCATATGTGTAAAGTCTTAATAGAAGTTTCAACAGTTCTGAGGGACCTAGTACTTCAGCTGAAATCCCAGCTTGTTGCAAAGCAGCCTCTGCCTCCGAAGTTAAAACCTGAAATTCCAAGGAGCTTGTTGCTAAGTGAAACCTCTAACTGATCTTTTGCTACATATGTTTTTGTAAAACTCATGGTTAATTGTCGAAATTAAATTTTTCTATAAGATGAAATAGGTTTTGCCAAAAGTCACATTTCTATTTCTTGCTGAGCCAATTCTGCTTTGCCATATCTTACCTATGTTTCAGAGTTTTCAGATGGTTTTGCCGAAACGGATATCCATTCTGCTTTATCTCTAGGATTTGACAAGAGGTAGACCAGTAAAAAAAATCCAAATTGTTTTTAGAGGACAGATTATGTTATGAGAAGATGTTTTTATTTTTATAGGTCCATGCGCTCATGAAGCTTTTTAAATATTTCTGACGCACTAATTGATAGAGCGCTACAAACATCAGAATTGACTTTAGAAGACAAGTTATGTCATGGGAAGATGTTTTTGAAATCCCCCCTCCCCAAAACTCGAAAATTTCTAAAATTCTACTTAAGAAGCTTTTTAACCCTACAGAGGCAATTGTTGTAAAAAAACAATACTGTACTTTTCGAGCTTGGACTGCCATCTTGCTGTAAAAAAATACTGCTTTTATCAACATCTTTCGTTGGGGCTGAAAGATGGCAGTCGATTGATACCTTCGGGGAGCTGCTGTGTGACATGTGGCCTAAACAGTGAGTCACCAAACCAAGGGATAAGAAAAACGAATAAAAAGGTAGGCAATTTCTAAGCTAGAAACTGGAAACAAAACGAAAAGGTGGGAGATTCCTTGCATGTCATATGCGTATAAAATATATACCGTTTAGAATTACTGTAGTTGAAATTCACGAAATAAGCAAGAATTTGGATCAGTAGCAAGATAAACTTCCTCCTGTTGTAAAAATACAACATCGGACGATCGTGGCTCAAAATTATGAAACAAACAACTAAATAAGAAAATAAAAAGGGTGAAGAAAACAATATAATTTTACATCAGCTATTATGTAGGAGGAGTCCCTCCTACATAGTAGCTCAAAGCACCCCTCAGGAATGGTGGATCATTGAGTAGACAGGGTGTTTCATATGTCTAATTTTTGTTTTCTTTCTAGATGGCGGAATCTTACGACAGACTAAGAAAACGAGCTCAAAATCGCCGAATTGACGCAGAAGAGGCGGCCAAGTATATTTTTGACATTTGAGAAGACATGTTGTCTGATTTGTCCGACGATGATGATGACAATGATCCAGACTTCCTGTCTCCAGAAGATCTTATCGATGATCCTGATGCAGACTTGTTGCCTCTACTGGACAATCTCCACTTCTTCTTGGAACAGGATGACGTGGAGGCTAACACTGAACCCAGTGACGATGACCCGGGGGAAACTCCACCCTCCAGTCAGCAACAGCAACCGGTAACAACAAGTACTGGAAAATCAAAGAAGAAATCGAAAGTCCAAGAAAAATTCGACTGGAGAAAAGCAGAGATAGAAAAAGTTGATCTGTCTTGGAAAGGAGAGCCTCGCCAAGTTCCGGGCATCTTGGAGACTCCACTGAAATACTTCCAAAAATTCTTTGACGATGAACTTCTTGAGCTGATAGTTGAACAAAGTAACGTCTTTGCACTTCAAACTGAGGGATGCAACCTCTGCCTCACTGCCGAAGAGCTAAAAGTTTTCATGAGCATTATTCTATTATTTGGAGTGATAAAAGTTCCCCATTATCGAATGCACTGGGAAGCAGCCACCAGATACCCTCAAATTGCCGACAAGATGGGCCGACAAAGGTTTGACAAGATCAAACGTTTTCTTCATTTCAACGACAACAATAAAGCTAAGAAACCTGGAGAACAAGGATTTGACAAGCTATACAAGATTCGACCCGTCCTGAGTCATATCCGTTCCAAGTTTCTTGAAGTCAGCCCCAAAGAACACCATTCAATTGACGAGCAAATGATTCCTTTCAAGGGGCGAAGCAACTTGAGACAATATCTACCGAAAAAGCCGACGAAGTGGGGAATAAAAGTGTTCACAAGAGCCGGTGTGTCAGGTTTTGTATATGATTTTGAAGTTTACCAAGGGAAGGGCACTCTTGTTGAAGATGACATAGAGCCAGATCTTGGAGTCGGAGGCAACATAGTTTTACGTCTGATGAGTACCTTGCCAGAGAAAATGAACTACAAGATTTACTTTGACAACTGGTTTTCGAGCTTGAAACTAATGAGTTTGCTCAAAATTAAAGGATTCCCTTGTATTGGTACGTTGAACAAAGCGCGACTGAAGAGCTGCCCGCTCCTCACAGATGGTGAAATGAAGAAACGAGAGAGAGGAACGTCAGATTACAGGACTGACATTCATTCTGGCGTTATTGTAGTGAAATGGTTAGATAACAACACGGTTTGCTTGGCTTCAACGTATGCAGGAATAACGCCACAGGATACGTGCAGACGCTGGAACGTTAAGGATAAATCCAGGGTTGAAGTTTCAAGGCCAGCCATTGTTTATGAGTACAACCTTCATATGGGTGGCGTAGATTTAGCAGACATGCTGGCGGAGATGTGCCGAACTCATCTTCGGACACGAAAATGGTATATGAGAATCTTCTGGTGGCTTATTGACACAGCAGTCTGCAATAGCTGGCTTCTTTTCAGGTCAGACGCCAAAGCGCTGACTTCAAGGACAGACGAACCGATGATCTTGAGAGCCTTCAGGTCTGAAGTTGCTGCAGGGTTGTATGCCTCGGCGCGTGTGATACCCCAACGTAAACGTGGTAGACCATCCGCAGATGTTGAAGATAGTCCCAGCCCCAGCCCCATTCGAAGTCGCAATCGAATCCGACCGGCAATATCTGCTCAAGCCGATGGACTTGATCACTGGCCAAAAAAGACTGAAAAGCAGAGCCGCTGCAAAGAGTGCAAATCGGGATATACCACTTTTGAATGCGAAAAATGTGACCTTCCACTGTGCCTTACTGCCAAAAACAATTGTTTTAAAGCCTTCCACACCAAGTGAAAATGCCCCATTTTTATATACTCGAGAGGCTAATGTCGTATTTTTACAACATGGTCTAAAATTGACAATTTTGAATAAATCATGCAAAAATAAAATTTTTCGTCAATAGTCTGACCTAGAGATTACATGGGAAGCGTTGTAGATTTTTCCTGGTATTCGTTCATATAGTGGCCTGTCAAGGGTTAAATATTTCAAAAGCACTAATAGATAGAGCGCTACAAATATCAGAATCGACTTCAGAGGACGAATTATGTTATGGGAAGATGTTTTTGAAACCCTCCTTCCCCCCAAACTCAAAATTTTCCGAAATTTTACTTTAGAAGCTTTTTTAAATATTTCTAAGGCGCTAAGACATAGAGCGCTACAAACATCAGAATCAACTTTAGAGGACAAATTGTGTTATGAGAAGATGGTCTTGAAATCCCCCATCCCCCCAAACTCAAAATTTTCCAAAATTCAACTTTAGAAGCTTTTTTAAATATTTCTAAAGCGCTAAGACATAGAGCGCTACAAACATCAGAATCGACTTTAGAGGACAATTTATGTCATGGGAAGAAGTTTTTGAAATCTTCCTTCCCCCCAAACTCAAAATTTTCTAAAATTCTACTCTAGAAGCTTTTTAAATATTTCCAAAGCACTAACAGATAGCGCGCTAAAAACATCAGAATCCACTTTAGAGGCCAAATTAATTCTACAATAATTCCCTCTTCCCCCCAAACTCAAAATTTTTTTTGAAATCCTTCGCCTCAAACTCAAAATTTTCCAAAATTCTACTTTAGAAGCTTTTTTAAATATTTCTAAAGCGCTAAGACATAGAGCGCTACACACATCAGAATCGACTTTAGAGGACAAGTTATGTCATGGGAAGATGTTTTTGAAATCCCCCTTCCCCCCAAACTCAAAATTTTCCAAAATTGTACTTTAGAAGCTTTTTTAAATATTACTAAAGCGCTAAGACATAGAGCGCTACAAACATCAGAATCGACTTTAGAGGACAATTTATGTCATGGGAAGATGTTTTTAAAATCCCCCTTCCCCCCAAACAAAATTTTCTAAAATTCTACTCTAGAAGCTTTTTAAATATTTCCAAAGCAGTAACAGATAGCGCGCTAAAAACATCAGAATCAACTTTAGAGGCCAAATTAATTCTAAAATAATTCCCCCTTCCCCCCAAACTCAAAATTTTTTTGAAATCCCCCTTTGCCCCAAACTCAAAATTTTCCAAAATTCTACTTTAGAAGCTTTTTTAAATATTTCTAAAGCGCTAA
>JAQQPU010020825.1:0-15181 GCA_029168905.1 Artemia sp. Kazakhstan ARC1039
AAAAAAGGCATTGAGTGGTATATTCACTTTATTTGTAAGTCAATAACATGAACTGCTGAAAACTTACCATGAACTTTACACCCACCCCTATATATACCAATTCAGGACATATTTCAATTCAGGGTATATATTTGTACATTAGGGAGGTTGGGGTAAAGTTTATTTCTGATGCAAATGAATGTTAAATTTTGATTTGGGATACAATTCTGACTATAAAAGTAAGTTTGAACTTTACCATCACCACCCTCCCTAATGTGCAAATATATACCCTGCATTGGTATATACAGGGGTGGGGATAAAGTTCATTTCCAATGCAAATGCATGTTAAATTTAGATTCAGGATGCAAATCTGACTATAGAGGTAAGTTTATTTCTTAGTTATCTGAATAGTCTGTTAATAAACCTTGCCCAAATTATGTGTTTCTCCAGTATTTTTTATCTTTTGCTACATTGTATTTTGCTGGTATCTATATTGTTGACTTATCAAAAGCACTAGGATTGTGTTATTAGGCCTAAAAAGAATGAACTAGTTGTTGGAAGGTGTAAAAAGAATGAACTTGTAGTCAACTAGTTAGGAAAAGAAAGTTTTGCTGGGGCAACATTTATTGCCAGCTAGTTGGCAAATTTTAGTGTTGCTGGGGAGAAGTTATTAGTCAACTAGTTGGAAAAATTAAGTTTTGCTGGGGAGAAGTTATTAGTCAACTAGTTGGAAAAGGAAAGTTTTACTGGGGCAACATTTATTGTCAACTAGTTTGCAAAAATAGATTTTTCCTATATAGATGGGCCAAATTTTCTAACTAGATGACCATAATGTTTTTAATTATAAGGAAAATTGATAGTACCATTCTATATAACCTTATAAAGTAATTTTTTCCAATAGTCAAAGGGCAGAGTCCCCACCAATTCAGGGTATATATTTGCACATTAGGAATGTGGGGGTAAAGTTCATTTCTGATGCAGATGAATTTTAAATTTGATTCAGGATACAATTCTAACTATAAAGGTAAGTTTGAACTTTACCCCCTCCCCCTAATGCACAAATATATATCCTTATTTTGTATATATAGGATGGGGCTTTAGTTCATTGCTAATGCATGTTAAATTTGGATTCAGGATGTAAATCTGGCTATAGAGGTAAGTGTATTTCTTAGCTACCTGAATAGTCTGTTAATATAAAGCTTCCCCAAATATTGTATTTCTCCAGTATTTTTATCTTTTGCTATATTATATTTCTTGGTACATTGTATTACATGGTATCTATATTGCTGACTCATCAAAAGCACTAGGACTGTGTCATTAGGCCTAAAAAGAATGAAGATAAGTTGGATAGATATTGTATCTATCCAATTTTGTGTTGTTTTACTGTTGTTTTAAACTTACTGTGTTGTTTACTGTGTTGTTTTAAGTAACACAATAATATTATTATTGGAAAATTTGTAGTTATAACTTAGCTTGGATGTAAGTGAATACATCACTTGATGCCACTTTTATGCTCTTTTGTAATTCTATAATTGCTTCTATGGGAAATTATATTTTCAGCCTTAAAAGGGTTTAAAATAGCCCACAGTGGCCAAAAGTTTAAAATTAGGTTTTTAAAAACCTGGCCAGAGAGGACAAGTTTCTATTTAAAGCTGATTCAGGAATGGTAATTAGCCTATTATTTTTCTTAGTCTTAGTAGTAAAATTTTATTTTGAATACAAATTTGTAGATTTAAAAAAGAGCTACAAACCCCTCAAAAATAACAGCTCGGGAAAACTGACAGGCACTCTTTTCTTGAAAATTTTCAAGAAAATAGTGGCTTTTCAAGAAAGATTTCTTGGAATTTTTTCAAACCTTGTTTTCAAAATACATTTTACTACTAAGACTAAGGAAAATAAGATAAAATTCTAGTTTGGCTACTTTTTGCTATCTTGGAAAGGGGCTAAGCTATGAAAAATGAAACTTCCTGTAGTGGATCCAGGGCCAAAAAATACTCTTGAGGGTATTGCCAAGCATCTATGTTAACCCTCTTGTGATTTCTAAGTCAAAAAATTTTTATAGAACAACATTTTATTTTAATTTTCAGTTTCTTTTTCTCTGGTTTTAGCTATGAAAATGTAGTTTGTGTTATTAAGGTAGAATTTTGAGCCATATCAATGTTTTTTTTTTTTTACTTAGGGAATGTTTTGCAGATATTTGAAACATCATAAATTGGGATTGTTCAAAGTTGTGAGACTGAAAACACTTTTGTTGTATTTTATGTAAGCAGAAGATCTATTTTGCAAGGTTTGACTTTTGTATTACAAATATTTTAAAGGTCATCAAAGGTCAAAGCCCTTTAGAGGGAGAAGGGGAAGACGTAGGTACTTCAAAATACCTTCTCAGGACATACTTTAGTCTGTATATTTATCCTTGAAAGTTTTATATTCCTAACCAAACCCCTTTCTAAGATAGCAAAAAGTAGCTACTGTGTTGGAAACTACAAATTTGCCCAATTATTTTTGTAAAGAGCCTCAAATAGTGAATCAAACAGTACCACTGTTTTATTGTTAAAACATTTCTTTCAGAAAAGCCACTAATCTAGGATGTTATCTTAGGCTTGCTTAGTCTTTTTTCATTTTTTTTTTATATAAAATCCATGCAGGGATCTAATATCCTTGCTTGATGAATTCAGTGTCCTATTCTTTGGCTTAAACCAGTTTTGCTAGAATGGTTTTTATCCTCAAGTTCAAAATCTTCTGCTTTGAAGTGTGAGAACCAGTCCCTACATTTCGTATCCAACATTGCATTATCATCATAATTCTCATCAATAATTCCTTGTGCTTAGCTGCAGATTTCTTTAAGAAAAAATATTGCAATAAAATCCTCTGTAAATTCAACTTCTGGTGCAAAACTGGATTTTTTTTTAGAATAAACACAAACAAGTCTGTTAGCACTATAGTGAAAAGTTATGCAGTGAAATCAAAGGCTGAATACAGTAATTGCTTGGTGATGGATCATCATTTTAGATCCCCCCCACCTAGCCACCGGCGCCCCCCCCGGGCCCGCGCCCCCCGCGGATTTGCCTTTCCTAGATTTTGAAAATTACTTTTTTTTTAATCTTTCTTGAAAAATACGCTTTTCTGGTATTTTCATTGAATAAAACAAAATTTGTCCTCCCTAGATTTTGAAAATACATTTTGCCCTTCCCCTCTCCTATTTTTTTTTAATTGATGCCACTGCAATTTGTACTGCTACTGCCATTTTTTTAAAGAGACAACAAGAATTTTGGAGCCTTGGGCTATTTCTAGAAATTAAAGGAAATGGCTAGGGCATAATAGCAACAGTATTATATTTGAAAAGAACATTGAATAGAATGTTTCTTCTTTTTTTTTGCTATATAATTTCTTTGTTACAAGGTATACAAGGTACATTTACCAGTGTGTGTTTGGGGGGGGGAGGGGTGGAGAAGGGTGTGCAATTAAACTGAAAGCAAACACAAACACTAATTAAGCAGTGTTTTTTTTCTGATACAAATGAAGCAAGAATTTCGTTATTATTATAGCTAGTTTAAAAGGGGAGTTTCAGTACTTAATTTTTAGACTTCCTCTCTCCTTGTAAAATTGTGCTTGGTTAAACCATTGATATTTGAGCATCAGTTTCTTTATTGTTAAAGTGTTCTCCTTGGCTCAAAACGTGCCAAAGAAAAGAAATAAGACTAAGATTTGTATACCCTCAAAGGTATATACTATACATCCATTAATTCCCTAAACTAACCATCTTGAAGAAACGTTTTATCCTTGTTTGTGTGGATTCCTTTACAAAAAATAATCTTCCAGAGGTTATACACTGGGCTTCTCATTATGCAGTGAAGATGAAGACATGAATTGCAAAGCAAATGAGTTCAGAGTCACAAATTCTTGTAGCCTAGACTAGCAACAAACAATGTACAGATCCTTTGTCTTTTAGATAGTCAAGAAATTTGGGTAAGAATTGCATGAAGGACCTTTTGCTATCTTGGAAAATGGTTGGATAAGGAAAATGAATTCAGAGCCTAAATTATGCCTCAGAAAGATATTTTCAAGCTCCTATCTCTATTCCTTTCCTATATCTTAGGCTGGGAAAATTTCACAGAAGACTGGTCTGTTTATCCTAACTTTGGAAAAAAGACATGTTAATTTTGGTTTGAACCTGCTGTTCTTTGACTCTAAGTTTTGAAACTACAATTCGAATAAATTTAAGTAGGATTATAAGCCATATTTAGATTAAAAAAAAAATAAAGATAAATTTTTCCAAGTTGTCTAGAACCTTATAAGTCAGGATTTAGCAAAGCTATAAGGCGTTACAAACTTTCTTTAGGCCTTAGGTTTGCTGTAGATTTATTTGTAAAAGTTTAACTTTTATAGCCCTAGGTTTGTCCAATTGTATTGAAGGTCAATTCCTTTTAGAGTGGGAAGCATTAGATGTAGATGCTTCAGAAAATATTCTAAGGGCATAGTTTAGTGTCTGGAAAGATTTTTGAAATGTTCATTAGTGCACTTTTAGTAGGTTTCTTAATACTGGGACACCATTCTTGGAGCAGGAGCTACTAAAAGAGTAGTGAGCTTTGAATAAAAGAGTAAGGAAGATTGATAACCCTTCATTGTTAAAATTTTGTCTTTGTATATGTAGTAGGTATTAAAATATCTGAAGAAATAGGTAATAAATGATTTACCACCAGCCATGAAAACACTATTGGGCATAGATAGATACTAATAGTCCATACTTTATTAGGGGTCAGATGATCCTTTTAGGAGAAGGACTTGTAATTAGTGATGGGATGAAGCCAAACCTTATTCTCTTGTTTTACCTTAATGTCTTGATTATGATATGATTCACAATTTTAATTTAATTCCAAGACTACTATTTTTTATACCTTGTTGCAAGATTTTAAGTAACTACATTACCCAATCAAGTTGGTATTAGATAAGATTCAGGCTTAAGAACCAATAACAAGAAATATGCTCAAAAGTTTATTGCATGTCAGAAAGTTCATTTTCATTACTGGTATAGCTAGGAAGGCTGCAATCAAAGGACTGTAACCAGAGTCATTCCTATCGGGACGGGGTGCTGCAGATAGGGAATTAGGCTACCCACTTTGATCCAGTTTTTCACTTTTATTTGGCCTTTTTGCTTATATTGAGTCAGGAGGGGATGCTGTAATTAATTTCGCCCTAGGCACCACTAACTCTAGAAACAACTCTGACTGTAATCCCTCTTTATTGCTCTATTGTGTGGTGTTCATTTTTTCCAGTAAACTTACCCCTCCTGGTCATGTCCACGATTTGTTTTTTTGTTTCCTCTTTTTTTTTTCATTCCACTGATTCTAAGTATAAGTTAAGTTGATTTCCAGTCTAAACTGCCCTTGGTATTTTAAAATTTGATTCATAGCTTTTGCTGTTGCAATTACCAGTTCAAAACATTCATTCTATTGTAAGGTCATTTATTCAGGTTAAATTAGAATAATTTGTTTACTTTTCCTTTTCAGTTTGTTAAAGATTTCTATTTAAAAATGTGAGCAGAACTATGTATGTCCTGAACGCAAGCATGTAATTCATTAGTCATATCCATTCCATTACAAATAAAGAAAGAGGTTCCAAAAAAGAAGTTTTTCAATGAAAAGCAAACAGTAAAATTAAAATAATGATCAGTAGAAATTGAGTCAAATTAAGTTTTAAGTCTAAAATTATCATAAATCACCGTTAATAAATAAATGACCCACTGCCCTCCAAACAAAAAAAACCTCAGAAATTCCAATAAATAACTGAGTCAAACTCAAAACAGGCAGAAACTAAGAGGATTTGGCTTAATGTCCCTTTGCCTTCTAAGGACCAGAACATAAACTGCACTTTACTGAAAACAATCCTTATTTTGAGATATGTGTATTTATTTATTATAATATTGAAAAAAAGAAAAAAAAAATCACGGTTTTAACCAAGGTTAAAAAAAAAATGAATATGTATTGACAGTGTAATAGATATATATTGATATTCTTACCTGAAATTGTTAAAAATTTTGGATTTATGAAAGTTGAAATGGAAAAGACATTTAAAATGGATTTAAATATCACAGGCATTGTTATTGCACTGTCTTATGATATTTATTTGTTTAACGAATTGCTCTACTTGTTACTTCAGACCAATCTCGGGAGAGGTGATTTCTTCCTTCCTGCTTTCTATCTGCAAATATTTAGAAAATAATACTTATTGTAGAAAATTTACTGTTTAGATTACTGCATTGAAAAAAAGTATTTTTTTTCATCAAATCATTCTTAATATTCTTTGCTATCCTTTGCATTGATTAAATAAAAAAAAAGAAATTTTTTTTCAGCTGAAAGTAAGGAGCAGCATTAAAACTTAAAGCAAACAGAAATTATTAAGTATATGAAGGAGATTTCCCCCTCCTTAATACCTTGCTCTTTATGCTAAAGTTTGACTTTTTGTTCCAATTATTTAAGAATGACTCCTGAAACACAATAGCTGTTTAATTAGAATAATAAGCTCTTTTAGAAGTTTTAAAAACAAATTTAGTGTAAAGAGTAAGGCATTGAGGAGGGGGCAACCCCCCTCAAATATGTAATAATTCCTGTTTGTTTTAAGTTTTATTGTTGCTTCTTTCTCAGTTGAAAAAAACTTGTTTTTTATTTAATTTCTGATAACTTTTTAAGCTAGGAAATCAAGCTCTTCCTCCATAGAAAATTCCTTTCCCAACAAAAAATTCCCCCCACATAACCCTCCCCCTCCTTGAAAAATGTCTGTATACTTCCCAATAACCAATACTGTACTTAAAAATGGGTAAAGTTCATAGCTTTCAGCCCTTCCCACAGGTACTGTGAGGGGTCAAGTCATCCTCAAAGACCTAGTTATTAGATATTTCAACTATGGTGAACAAAATGCCTATCCCGAAATTTTGATCAGGCGACTTTGGGGAAAAAGGGGTGTGGGAGGGGAGCTAGCTGCTCTCAAGTATTTTTGGGTCAATTAAAAAGGCCACTAAAACTTTTGATTTTCAATCAAATGAGCCCTCTTCCGATCTTTTAGGATCACTCGTCTTGATACGATCACCCTTTGGGAAATCAAACAAAAGAAGAAATAAAGACAAATCTGTGATCTTTCTTCTACCAAAAAATGCAAAATTCTACATTCTTGTATATAGGAGCTTGAAACCTCTACAGAAGGGTTTTTTGATATGCTGAATCTGATGGTGTGATTTCCATTAAGACCACTTGATGTTTTGGGGGTGTTCCCCCCTTTTTTCAAAAGTTGGGTCAATTTCCTCAGGCTTGTTACTTTTGATGGGTAACATCAAAGGTGATGAAATTTATATGTACTTTGAATAAGCACTAAAATTCAATTCTTTTGATGTATCCATTGTTATCAAGACTCTGTTTCTTGTAATTTTGGTTAATACTGAGCTGCATTGCTCCTTACTTATAGTTTGTTACCATGAACTGTTTGAAAGAAATAATTGTTTTCACTTGCCTATACCTCTATGCTTTAGTGGAAATTATTCAACTATTAAGTTTTGATTGTTTTATAATTTTGTGTATATTATAATTTAGTGATTTTGTATTTATTTTCAGTTTGTAAAAGTTGTCTTGTTAAGCACCTTGAAGAAAAGAATACATGTCCAGAATGTGAGCAAGTAATTCATCAGTCACATCCTCTTCAATATATAAGTTTTGACAGAACTATGCAGGACATTGTCTATAAGCTTGTCCCAAGCCTTCAAGATAGTAAGTATGATCTTTCAATCCAAGAGAAGGCTTTATAATATGACAGTAAGATCTGAATATATACTAGCTGCATTATAGTAGATATATTAAGGACTAATTTTAAACCAGGGACATTTATTAATAAATGGTTTTATTGTTTTGACTGGCATTGATTGGTTGATGGTATTCATGGTTTTTCTCCTTACTTTCAGTTAAAAAAAGCTTGTTTTTTTTTTTATTTAATATTGAAAAGAAACAACTTCTAGGAAGCCATTAATGTCCTATCTTCCTATAAAGCATGTGCCTCAGTACATAAAATGAATTAAAAAAAACTGTATATTATAAAAAAAAATGACAAAAAAGGGTCAGGCACCATGTACCCCCATAGTGTTTTTTTCCCCACTCCATCCCCTGATTTTAAATAATATCATCTTGGGGGGGGGGGAGGTATCTTGAATGATAAATGCACTTTCGGTACTTTCACTTAAAGAGTTGAGAAAAAATCAACTATCTCCCTGATTTTAAAGGAATACATTTTGATTCCTCTCCCCCCCCCTGAAATTTTCTGAATTCACCCTGCAGGGGCTAACAGCTAAAAAAATTACACGAATAAAACTGAATGGCATTATTTCAAAATCAGACTGTATACATTTCAGGGTAGCCATCTTTACCTCACTTAATTTAATAACAGCAAAACGAATCAATTTTTTAAGGGTAGTCAGGTGTTCAAACATTTCAGGGTGGTCATCTTTGCTTCATTTATTTTAACAAGAACAAAAGGAAACTTATATCTCAGGGTAGTCATGCGGTCAGACATTTTAGGGTGGCCTTTTCTTTACATCAACTTCATTTAATTTGATAAGAACAAAAGGAATCAATTTACTCAGGGTAGTCAAGTGCTTAGACATTTCAGAGTGACATTTTTACTTCATTTAATTTAATAAGAACAAAAGAATTCAACTTATTTCAGGGTAGTCAGGTGGTCGGACATTTTAAAGAGGCTACCTTTACATTATTTAATTTAATAAGAACAAAAGTAATGATTTTAGTATGGTCAGGTGGGCGGGGATGTCAAACATTTCAGGCTGGCTATCTTTATTTCTTCTAGTTTGATCAAAAATCAGACCAGCATTAAAAGAGCGTTAGGTATTTTTTCATTATGGAGATTTTAGCATGAATCAGAGTTATCATGACAATATTCATTATCTTTACTTCATTTTGCAGACATTTCAGAGGGGTCATCTTTGCTTCATTGGTTTAAGTTATCAGACCCCTTAAGTCCTCAGTTTTATAGATTATGAGCAAACGTTTGATTCTCTTAATAGAAAAGCTTTAGCGAAGATCGTATCCTTGTATGGTATACCAGGTAAATACATGAAAGTAATTGGTGGTACGTACAAGAATAAAATTGCTGCATTTAAGGTACGAAATGAGGTTAGTAGATGGTTTTGAATGAAATCAGGAGTTAAGCAGCGTTGTGTTCTATCCCCACTTAAATGGTTCATTTTGAAGGATTTTGTTCTAAGCAGCAGAGCAAAGGCAATTGGAGAACATGGAATCGAATTAGGAGGTAAAATTCTTCTAGACTTAGATTATGATGATGATTTGTGCATCCTAAATGAAAATGTTAGTGAAATAAATAAATTTTCTGTAGGTTTTGAGAGTTCATGGTGCAAGAAAATATCTGAAAAATATTTTTAAGAAGAAAAGGTCTCTAAGACCGGAAATAAATGAAGGTAAAGAGATGACGCTTTTTAACAAGATGATCAATGACTGACCGTATTTCAAACAATAGGCTCTAAGAAAAATGTGGTTCAATAAAACTTCCTAGGGCTATAATGAGAGAAAGATTGAGATGGGAAGGACACCTTCTGTGGATGGAGGATGACATGTTGCCAAATATCATCCTTGCTGGCCAGCTATCTAGGCTCAAACGGAAAGCAGGTCGTCCCCGAATGGGGTAGGAGGATATTGTAACAAAATATTCAAGGGATCTGATTAAAACCTATTTTTTTGGGGGGGGGTGTTAAGAGTGGGGCTTTGAATAGAATGGGATGGAGGAAGAGCGTGCATAGCTGTGTTAGCCTTAGGCGGCTTTGTGTTGCAGTGATTTGTTAGTAGTAGTACTAGCATATTTACAAATGTTGGATGTTTTAAGTATAATTGAAAATAGCTTCTGGGACTATTCGCTAAATAGCCTTTGCTGTTGTTTCAAGTGCTGAATAGTTTATGCATAACTAGCCCAATTAAACTCGAGCAAATGGCTAAAAAAATTGCTTTTGTTTATTTTTCTAAGATTTTTGAACTTCTAAATATTACCATAGATTAGGGAAATGGGGCAGAGTTTATTTTCTAAAAAAAATAATTCGCCCCTTATACTGGTTAGCTGAAGAGCTACAAACCTCAAAATGAACTTCGAATGTCGTAAAAACTTTTACCCGCTCTGTGGTATTACTTCTGCTTTGCAATAACAGTGCCCACTAGCGACCATTGGTACAGATCGAAAACTATATAAAACTATCGAAATTCACCAAATGTTCCTCATATGTTGTCAACTTTCATAGAACCATGTCTTTGTTTTCACTATCCAATAGTAATGTTATGAAGAATGTGTTATTTGTACCATTTTCAAGGACTTTAAAAAAGCAAATTACAAAAGCATAGCATTCAAAACCAAATTGTTGCATTCTTGACATCAAATTAATTATGTGATTCATTTAGTGTTCAATATTTCTTAATTACTGTTCCCACAACAGAAGTCTGGAGCTTTACAATCTCCCATGAAGATGCTATTCACTTTCAATCCTTTTATATTACCTCTTCCCTTCCCTTCCTTTTGATGACATACTGTCTTTAGTTTGGTATCAGGTGAATTATCAAAAAATTCAACCGATGCTAAGTGCTTTTCACAAGCACACAACGCAAGAATGTTTTTGGGTGAAGGAATTTTCCCAAACAGCAAAAACCACAGGTGAGGTGTTTAAAACTTAAACAGAATTACGAGAATTGAAAGAAAGCTGAGATTTCGGGAAATCAGGCCTTATGCCCGAATTCACCACCTTGTTGCGAGCCCTCTATCAATAAGAAATTAGACCATGCAAGATTTTAGAGTAATTTCACATGGATGGGGAAACGATTAGGGAACACTATCAGGGATCAACGTGAAACTGTTCACACTCATAGGAAAGTGCTCGAACACACCACACGTCATGAAGGAAAGTAAAAACTTCAAATGAATACAGCATGAATGATTCACTCAGAAGCTTTAGCCTTGACAGCATTCTCAGTAGTTTTAGCTAGTTCCAGTTTATTAGAATCTGAGGATATAGTTAATCTAAAAAGAAATAAAAGAAGATGACATGTCCGTCCATCATTTTTCTTTCATCATTTCCCATTTCAGGAAATTTCCTGCCATGTTTGTTGTTTTTTCTTTATGTTTTTATGTCATCATAAAAACATAAAAACACAAAAAAGGGTCAGGCACCATGTACCCCCATAGTGTTTTTTTTCCCAAACACTATGTGGGTACATGGTACCTGACCCTTTTTTGTCATTTTTTTTTCATAATATCCAATTTTTTTTTAATTCATTTTATGTACTGGGGCACATGCTTTATAGGAAGATAAAACATTAATAGCTTCCTAGAAGTCGTTTCTTTTTAATATTAAATAAAAAAACAGGCTTTTTTTAACTGAAAGTAAGGAGCAACATTAAAACTTAAAACGAAGAGAAATTATTCCCTATATGAAAGGGGCTGTCCCCTCCTCAACGTCTCGCTCTTTACGCTAAAGTTTGACTGTTTCTCACAACTCCATTTTTTAAAACAACGATCTGTTTGGTACTACGGCAGTTTTTGTCACTATGAATTTTGTTAGCCACGAAATGGTTCTGATTACGAAAATCGTTGGAAGACTAATAATGAACAAGATGACGATAGACAAGTTTTGAAAGTTTTAAACTCTTTAAACTTTTTAACCTTTTAAAACTCTTATTTCGAAGCTCGGCAGTTTTTTTCAAAAAGCAGATATCATTCTAGTGACTCGAATGGTTTTCTGACTAGGAATAGTATGCTCACTTTCAAAATCTATATGACAAAGAATTGGATACCTTCTTAGCTTCTTCTCTGACATTTTTTTTAACGTGTCTGCCTTTGCTGTCGTCACAAATGCGTGTTGACGGTGAATCTGCGGGTCTATTTCTTGCTAGTCATGATCCAAGAGGTGGTTCTGATTCACTTTAAAATACTTTTTAGAGTTGGCAAATACGAATGGCTTTAACGCGAATATTATTCGTACGCTTAGGAATATATATATTTTCAGGTCTTCATTCGTTTGAAACTTAAACTAGATGAAACTATTCCCCCGATGTCTGCAGAAAACTCATACCCGTCTTAACGGATGCCCGCCAAGGGGAAGCTTCCTCGTGTCATCTCTTTAATAACTATGTCCGGGAGGCTCAAGACCAATGTCCTACTTTTGGTACTGCTACTACTACTACTAACAACTGACCGCAGCAAAAAGCCACCTGAGGTTAACACAGCTAAGCACGCTCCTCCTCAATCCCAATCTATTCATAGCCTTCCTTTTTATACCCTCCCAGGAAGTTTCGATTTACTTAAAATCTTTCTTTATGACGTCCTCCCACCCCAGATGAGGACAACCTGCTTTCCGTTTAGCCCTAGACGGTTGGCCGAAAAGGACAATCTTCGGCAATCTGTAATCCTTCATCCTTCACGTGCTATAGCCACCTCTACCTTTTTTTCATTATAGCCCTAGAAAGCGGGATTGAACAACATTTTTCGTACAGCCTACCGTTTGAAACATGGTTAGTCATCCGGGTACCCGGAACAATCCGTAGGCAATTTCTCTGGAAAACATCTAGCAAATCTTCATCCGCTTTTCGGAGGGTCCATGCTTCAGAGCCATATTTGACCACTGTCATCACTGTAGCTTTTAATATTCTAATCTTGGTTTGCAGACTTATCTTCCTATTCTTCCAATTTTTTTTTTACTGTGAAAAAACACCCTGAGCCTTGGCTTTTCTACTTTTAACATATTCACTGCTTCCACCATCTTTTCTAATAATACTACCAAGGTAAGTGAAGCTGCCTACCTGATCAATGTTTTACCCAACGTGACCTTTTCATCTTCACTTATTCCTAGCCTTAGTGACTTAGTCTTCTTATCATTAATTTTCAAACCTATTCTAGCACTCTGAACTAGCAAAACCTCTAAAAGTTCATTTGTTTTGCTCACACTTTCATCTAGGATGCTTGAATTATCAACATAATCCAAGCCCAGGAGAGTTTTTCCTTCACATTTGATTCCGTGGTCTCCCATTACCTTTCCTGTGCTCCTTAAGACAAAGTCCATCCAAATAATCCATATAAAGGGGGATAGAACATAACCCTGCTTAACTCCTGATTTAATACAAAACTTTCTTTGGTACTGGCATCTACTAATCTTTCTCTAGTATCATGTGTAACGTGGATGAATCTTGGAATCCCAGTCATGTGTTACAGAGGACCAGGGAAATTTTTACTATCCTCCAAACAAATAACTTTTGGCTACTTAATGGTGATCTTAATCTGATAGTCCTTTTCAGCTGGAAGAGTTCACTACTCTGTCAGTAGCACTTGGAAGCTCAACGGTTAATTTATGATTCCACAATACATCACCCCCCCCCCCCCATTGGACCCTGTTTGTTTCAGACAAGGCGTCTTCTAATCGAGCATCTTTACAGTTGAATTTCTACTCTTATGCCTCCATTGCCACTTGCAAATTCTGGTTTGGTCGTCGGTTACTATTTAGCCTTTAGAATGCAGTTGCCCTCTGTCATATCCTATATATTGTGCCAATCTGGAAACTTTTTACAAAATCAAACCCTTTCCATCCACAATCATTTCACTCTTTTCCGCTTCGCAAAGTATTCACTATCGATGGTTTACCATCGTGGTAAGAAATTAACCAATTGCTCAAAAATGCAAAATTGCAGACAAAGAACTAGCTGTCTCATTGGTTATTCAAACACCCAATCAAAAAGTAGTTGGTCAAGAACTAGGCTCACTTCTAGTGCATTTGTCTTTTTTTTTTTATTTGGAGTGCATTTCATTTGGTTGTTCTGATTGTATGATTTGTCTCGTTTGTCGTTTATGTGTCTTCTTTTTCATCTTGTTTAGTGGCCGGTGTTTCAGCAAATAAATAAAGAAACATTGGTTTAATATTACCCCCTGATAAAAAGCAAAAAAAAAGAAATAGAAAAAGTTGGAAAATTTTATGTTTGGATTTGATAATATATCTTGTTAATGCCATAATATTTGCGCTGTCGTTACGTAAGATCTGCGCCGTCCTTATATAAGATCTGTGAACAGTCATTGTGTAAAGTGTGTGCTGCCGTAAAGTTACAAGGGTCCAAGGTTTGGATTCCACCATGGGTCCTGAAGTCTAGCTTGTCACGTACAATGGCGTCATCCCTATTACCACAGCTAAATTCAAATTTTCTCTCTTTTTTTAGTTTAATTTTTTTCTTCTTAATTTTAATATGAAAGATAGAGACTTCTTTAGGATATCCCATTTGGAACTCGAAACCATGCATCGACATTTTAAATTGTGATTTTTGAACGCCCATTTCTCTGATAAAGTAAAAAAAGGAAATATTTATGATTTCCTGAAAGAAAAGAAAAAATTCTAAATTACAAGAGAAGGATTTTGAATAAAATGGAGCAAAGGTTGAACACATTTTCGTATCTAAGGTATACCTTAGCACTCTTTATTTAACAATTTGTAGGCACAGATTTTGAGCGAGTTCTGTACAAAAAAAAATCCCCTGCCTTCTAGCGTCTCGTGTGAAAGCAAGGTAGTATTAAGTCGGTTTTATTCCACAAAAATATTGCGATAATCTCAATTGCTATTATTACAGACGAACTAAAAGCTGAAAGAGAGTTTTACCGATCTCGGGGTCTACCCTGTCCGAAAGACCTACCAACACAAAATCAAGACGCAGAAACCAAAGAAGATGCTGATAAAAATACTAGCTCAGATTACCATCGTTTTGATGAACAGGTCGGTACTTTCATCAGGTTTGGAGGAAAAGTTTTTCATTTTCAAGTAGAAAAACGCCGTTTCATTTCTAAAATAATAAAAGAAGGAGGAATAGTCATTGCACCTGCAAACATGGGGAGGGAGACAGATTCTCTTTTTGAATTGTTCCAAAGGACCTTCGCAAATAACAACTAAATGACCAAAAACGAACCTTTTTTCCAGTTTTAGACGACCCTCACTCCACCCCGTCATGCAAAAAGTGCCGTAGCAATGCTACTAGACGGTTTTCAAATTTCGTTTTCAAACACAAGTTGTGCTGCTAAAATGTCGGCAACTTTTGGAATTCTGTCGAATTCTGCTACTGGCAGCTTTTGGACTTTTTTCACACTGACTCCACCAGTAAAATTCCTGTAATTTCCCTGAGAATTT
>JAQQPU010020826.1:0-15180 GCA_029168905.1 Artemia sp. Kazakhstan ARC1039
CAAATATAAACTATTTTCCTACCATTCTAAGTTTTTCAAATGCTGTTGACAAAAATAGTGCTGAATGTTGCAACTCAAAACTTTGCTGCCAACAATTCAGGGTAGATATTTGCCCATCCCGGCGGCGCGCCCGGTCATGGTAAATTTGCAGTGGGCCATGCAATTTAGCTAAAAGAGCTTGAAAAATGCATGTTTTCACGTCTAGGATTTTCGATTATAGCCAATCAGCGTGTTGCAAATTTCACTACTTTCATCTGTATTTACATTTAAAAATTGAAAGTAATTTTTAAAATAAAATATAGTAAAAATGTGTGCAACATGGAACAGAAAAAATCCGAATATTGGGAAGAACTTATTGTCTATATAGAGTGCAATCCATGTTTATATATTAAAAGGGACCCAAAACATATGGACAAAATTTTTATTGAAAATGTCTGGAGATGCATCTCTGAAAAAATGTCTTTAACCTACCCAGGCACTTCATCTAAAGATGTTCAATTAGACTTCCCGTCATTAAAAAGGAAATTCAGAAATGAACGGTTGAGGTTTTTAAGGAAGAAGAGTGGCAGTGGAGTAGTGAAGGAGTCAATGTGGGACCTATACAAAAACCTCCAATTCCTCAAGCAGCATGTGGAGATTCGGTCTGCTACTGATGAAAGACATCAGAACATTTTGCACTCTACAATTATTCAGGTATGTCAGCCATATCCCAATTATTTTCACTGACAATTTTTAGATAATCTAATAGGCCTAAGCTATATTATAGGCTATATAAGCTTATATGCTATAGGCCTATAATTAATCAATTAGACCTATAGTTGAGTCACTATTTTCCATAATAGCTAATTGATTAGGAGAGTTGCTTTTCAAAAGAAAACATGTTAATAACAAAAGAGTAGGCCTATTATCAATAGATTCCCCAAAACCTATTTGCAATATAATATTTGCTGCTCTGAGAATGTAGTCCCCTATTTCACCTCCTAATAGTGCCACATATAGCCTTATATAATATAATTCTACTGATCTGTTATATAGCCTACTATTTTTAATATTTTACCAACTTTGTATTGTAAGCCAGAGAAGAGTAGGCTAGTTAATTATATTCTGTAAATTTATCAGAACTATAGCCTTTAATATATGTTCACTAGGGTAAACAATTGCTTTTTAATGGGATGATATTTTATATTGAGAAAAAAATAATGTAACCTACTGAATAAAAAGTTTGGAAATATGCTCATATATCAATCAGTAGACAATAGTGCTTGTTTAATTGATTTAGGTTTTTTTTGGTTTTCAGTAAGGAATTAAAAACGATTTGACTTTGTAAACAATTTGACAGTTATGCCTTTCAACAAAAACACTATGAAGAAGGTGTGAAATGAATTTGTAATTGCAGTTGTGCAATTAATGTGAAGTGCAGTTGTGCTCAAAAACCAACTGATTAGTCTATTAAGTTCTTCTTATTTAGGTTAGTGCATATAAATAACAAGAATATGGAAATCCCAACACTAAGCTTTTAGAAATTTAACATGCCAGCTGTTAACTCATTCTAAAGTTGTTGTAATCAAAGAGTGTAGTTGTAACCAGAGTATGCTGCAGTTTTACTTGGAATTACAAGTGCTGTCAAGACTCCAATGTAGTAATAGGTATAATATATATTTTTCAAAAAAACTTATCAGCTTGACTTGTAATGCTTCTTGTGTTATAAATTGAACTTCTATTTCATTGAAATTCTGTGTAAAATTTGCAATCCTTTGTTGATGTTTACAAATACATAAGATTTCTTGTGAAGGCATATTTTCCAGTCCTACCATCCTCAAATTTGTTTACAAATGCCCACAATACAAAGTGTAAAGACAAGCCACAAAAAATTCATATAATTGATTCATTTAGTATTGATTTTATAGGAAGAATCCCAAGATGAAAGCTCTGAACCAAATTGTTGCTCCAACCCCAGTTCTTCTCCATCCCCAAGCTGCTCAACCCCAGTTCTTCAACCACAAAGTACAGCTGAAGCTCAGGATGACGTGGACTCCTCTATTACAGAAAAAAGTCAAGGTTTGTTATTTTAGTGTATATTCAATTTTTTTTCATTTGTTTTTGTACATGTGCAAAGCTTCTCTTTCTCTCTCTATGTCTGTGCCTCACTCATTTTCTGGGAATGGGTTTCTTTTGAGGAGATCAAGTTTATAAGATATTGTTAAAACGACATTTTTTTAACACTAAAATAATTCTTGTACAATCGAAACATCAAATGTAAGCTGCAAATACCAGATTGAATAAATAAAAATGCTCAGTTTTAAAGGAATACAGAATATTCAGTCAGTATTTCAACCTAATTTTTAGTAAGAAATATAGTAGTTCTTATCGTTTAATTCTGAATTTTATTCAAAATATATTTCCTACTATAAACTGCAGAAATAAAATCTGTCTATCAAAGCCATTTTCTGATTCCATTGATCTTTGGATAGGAAATTTGTGAATATATGAGACAGCAATATCTATGTCTCTGAGGGGTGTCACGTTTTGTAAAGATTGTTGAACCTATGTTATATGTATATCTAAGAAGGTACAAGGATTGTAAACAGTCAGTTTCGTGTGAATAAATTCCTAATGGTTTTATGATCCTATAAGTTTTTGAATAAGAAATTTGTGAATATATAAAAAGACAATATCCATGTCTGTGAGGGGTCTCACATTTTGTCAATATTGTAGAACTTGTGTTATATGTATATTTCAGAAGGTGTAAGGATTCCACACAAAGTCAGTTTTGTGCTCATGATATTCTGATTGGTTTTGTAGTTTTTTTGGAAACACCACTAAGCAGCAAAAATGTTCTTAGCTGAAGCTAAGTGTTCTCATAGTTTCATAACAAAAAAAAAAAAAAAAAAAAAAAAAAAAAAAAAAAAAAAAAAAAATTCACTACCTTGTGCAAATCAACTGAAATAAAATTGATTCTTGCAGTCAAATTGAAAGAGTTTTTTTTTCATAATGATAAAGGGTTTTCATTTGAGAAAGAGTAAATTTTAGGAAGGACCAAATTAAAGGATGGCTAGAGTTTATCCCCCCCCCCCGCCTGCCCACGACTGGTTGGGCTAAAATCCCCTTTCAAGTTATAAAAAGGACCTAAACTCTTATGGTTACAACCCTTGGTATTATACATCAAGTTCAACCTACAAGCTCCCCTCATCTCTCCCTTTGAACCAGTTCTGTATTTAGCTGATGGTTCAATGAGAGCTGTAATTTTTTGCATTAAAATACACCCTTTGAGTCTCCCTCCCCCCCCCCCAACTACACTCCAATCAAAGAACCCCGGTTTACAAGTTTAAGAGCCTTTATAAGTTTTTAAATTTGTCAATTGCTTACAGGTACTATTTGCTATTGGGAAAAAGCAGGAATATTTTTTGCTGGGGATTTTTCTGCATGGGGGGGGGGGGGTCTGGGGTAATTTTCTGTGGAGAGTAAATTTTTGAGAATAATTTCTTTTTGGTGAGGATGCGTGTTCTGGGGGTATTTTTTGAGGGGATACTCCTAGAACCAATTATAGGTATGCTAGCTTTGACCTGTATTTGTCTAGTCATAAATTAAAATGAGGGATATACTATTTGTTCCCATGTCTGGTTTATAGGTATCTGGCATTTTCTTTCTGAATGCTAGAAATAAATCAGAAGGCCATCCTTATTTTAAAATTGGGATGAAAGGACATTTATTTGTTGCTTTTTTTGTATTTTAACCTACCCTCACCAACTCCCTCTGGGTCATTTGTATGCAACTATGATTAAATTGTGTTTCTTTTTTTTACAGAAAGTTCTAAAGAAAACACCAAAAAACGAAGAGGAATTAAAAGAAGAGAGAGTGAAGAAGATGGTATTACTGATGCCATATTACAAGCCTCAGATGTTTTAAAAAAAATCAAAATAAAACAGAACCTAAAGAAGATAATGCAGGAATATTTGGCAGACTCATTGCCAATAAAATCAGACGTTTGACAAGAAAAAATGAAAGAATTGCTATGGCCAAGGTCCTAGAGATTATTGATGATCTGGAAGAACAACAAGATAATGACAATATTTGTGTTTACACTATAGCTGGAACAGACATTGAGTAGATTCATTTTTTTTTTTTACTGTTTTTAATTGAAATGTTTGGTTCTCCTTTTTTAGATTTTACAGGGCCACCTAGGTTAACTTTTAGCAAAAGTCATGGGTTTTTTGGAGGGGAGGCTGTAAGAGAATATTTGGACTAAGGTCAGAGCTCTATATGAAGATTTTTTGTGCCTAATTAAAAACATTAGTTGAAATACTTACCTTAGTATCTTGGATTCACTCTAATTAGCCATGACTCTCAAGTTCTAAGTCACTTCCACCAAGTTGATTTTAATGTGAACTACTTAAATGTCATCTTGAAGTTTTTGGTATAGAAATCCCTTATTTGATGAACTTCAAACACTGTTATATATCAATCTGAGTGGTATTAATAAAAACTTAGAAGGAAAAAAAGTTTGTTTAATACAAACAAAACAATTTTGATTTACATAAAACAGTGAATTAAGCAGCAAAAATAGGTTTTTTGGCTTTCCAGACTTTCGGTGGGATTATGGGAATAAAACATTAATAAACTGTAATTTTAGGTATTTTGCTTTTCTTGCAAGACATTTAGGACGAACTTAAGATCCTAGTTTCATCACAGTTCACACATATCTGACCCTGGCTGATATAAAAAATACTGTTGCATTTTTTTTTTTTGAGCCCCAAACCTAAAAAAGGGGGGGGGGGGAACTTCAGGGTGATATTACTTTGAGTTGAAAGGTAGCAGAATTAAGGGTTTGAATCCCTTTGTCCATTCAATTAAAAAATAGGTGGAATCTTGAGTTTTGTTACCTCTTTTTGTAAAAACTAGAGTATGGGCTTAGAGGAACCTTATTCCTCTGTGTTTCGGGTTCCCAATTGAACGTTTCCTAGAGATCACGAGAGGCCTTCCTGACATCTGGCAATATGAACAAGAAAATCATAATAAACAATGGTTTATTTGTACTTAGATAAAATGAAGAAATGACAATGTTTGAATAGCAAAAGTACTGCTAGTGAACCAATGAAAAGGTAAGCAAGAGATTGTCTAGTAGCTTATCAATAACTTCCCAGCATATATTTAGGCTCTGGATTCCATCCTGATATTCCATTAACATTTATCAACTACTATCTAATATAAAAAGAAGCCCCTTAACTAAAACTTTATCAAAGTTGCTCAACTCAGCTCCCCAAATGGCATTCATAGGTGTATCTTGCTTCATTGGGAAAGGAGGAAGAAATCAATTGTTATGTCAAACCTCTTAGCCTAGATTACACTCCATTTTGAAAGCTTGTGCAATAAAATTGCAGCTTAGCAACTCTTCTGAATTTTTTTTTTAAGACTAAAGCAGTTACAAACTATATTGCTTAATTTATAAATAAGTAATATCATTGTAATATTTCTGGCAACAATAAAAAAGTGAAATTCTTATCCTCTAATACACAGCACATATCTGTTAGTGAGATTATAATGTTTCCTCCCATTTTTAAATCATTCCCAGTTATATTTTCCTAATATCCTAAATATAAATATGCAAAAAGAAGCTTTCTTTTTATCTTTCATCAATGAATCAAAGTTTGCCTGTTTGACCATGATTTGTCCACCATCCTGATGCACCACTGGGGTAAATTCCTGAAGCTGGCTTTCTTGAACTGTTTAAATACTAGAAGTTGATTCATATTGTTAGGAAGTAATTTAAACTTAGAAAATAGGTAGCTTCTATATGAGGAAATTTAGTGAAGACTTCAATACAAACAATAATTTTTGACTTCTTTTATTCACTAATGTTGTAGGTTCCATTATATGTCTAATAAATATTAATATATAAAACTTTAAAATATAAATTATTAGACATCTAATTTATCTTGCAGAAAACATTTTAGAAACAAATCCATGTTTTAATTAAAGTAAAAGAATTTCAATGTAAAGAAAACAGGAGCAGAGAAATATGCTGATCATAAATTATCAACCTATTTATGTGAAACATTTATATAGTTCTTGACATAAAGATTTTCAAAAACTTACTAAGGTTTACCTTGAAGAGAAGATGCCAGGTAAACTGTTAGAATCCAATAACAGTAAACCTAAATCCTCCATAGATTAATTAGAACAACTGTTTATTATTAACGTATATTGATTATTACAAGAGATTTAAAAAGAACCATGGTTAACAATGCTGGCTTGCCATGGGACAATACCAGCTTCACTTTGAAAATATAATTTCAGGAGGTTCCTGTATCTAAGAGACTGAGTAGCAGCATTATAACTGCCCATTCGCCTGATGTCAATTAGGTTTGTATCATTAGAAGTAATTTCTCTCCAAAGTCCATTCATTGCGTCACTTGTGTCCACCATGCCAGGGGGAATATACATCCTTTGAGGAGCACTTGTATTGTCTGCACTTCTTAAATAATTGTGCAAACAACAGCATGCTTTTACAATCATTCTGGTTGTAGCAATGCATGCTATTATTGGTTTTTTGAATATTCTCCAATGGGAAGCAAATATTCTAAATGTATTTTCTATTGTTCTTCTGGCACATGATAAACGGCAATTAAAACACTTTACTGAAAAGTCAAAGTGCCTACCAGAAACTGCAAATGGTTTCAGCATGTAGGTTTTAAGGAGAAATGCATCATCCCCTACAAATACATATGGAAATTTAACATTTTGAAGTCCAGGAAGCTTACTTGGGGGTTGCAAGGAAACCTGTCCTGCCTCTAATCTTTTTCCTAGCACACTTGAATTAAATATGCCACAGTCATTATTGCTACCAGGAGTTCCAATATCCACAAAAATAAAGTCATAATCTGCATCGCAAACTGCAAGTAGCACTATTGAAAAAATACTGTTTATAATTATAATACTCACTACCACTCCCACCAGGGGCCTCAATTCGAATATGTTTCCCATCAACAGCTCCTACACAATTTGGGAAGTTCCAATTATCCCAGAAACCCTTTGCAATAGCTTCAAAATCTTCACTTGTCATAGGAGGCCTTAAGAACAGGGGCTCAAGCACATAAGAAATTGCTTGGCAAGTCTCTCTTATTGTCTGACTGACAGTGGAAAAGCCCACCCTAAAAGCAAAGGAGACACTCCTCATAGAGCCACCTTCTGCTAAATAGCATAAAGTGAGAGCTACCTTTTCCTCCACAGAAATAGCTTCCCTTACTTGACTACTTCTTTGAAGCTTTGGTTTTAAAAGCTCAACAAGGAATCCAAATTGGTGGACATCCATTCATAAGTATTGAATGTATTTTTCAGTGTCACATGAATAGAGCATCTTTTTCATTAGATTGTAGTAATCACTTTGCCTCTTTCTTACTTCAGCCTGGAAAATAGGCCTAACCCAAACTCTTCGTTTTTTTTTCTTTAACACTTTTTTTTCTTTTTCAGCAAATATACAGCACCAGACAAAATAGTGAAGCATGTTAGAGCAATTGCTGTTTTGGTCTCATCCATTATAGTAGTAATTATTGGCCAGTTAGATATAACAATTCTTAATTAATGACAGTAAAAACAATGAATTGTAATTTTGAAAGTTTTGCCAGAAAAAACTCTACTGATGTAGTCTAGAACCCAATGTCTAGCCAAGCGCCTTGTCTAGCTAAGAGCCAAATTTTACATGTGAACGGTTGTTGCCTAGACATTGAATTCTGGCTAGACGCGTGTTCTAGACACAGATTATAGCTAGACACGCTTGTGAATGCCACTTAAGAGGTTTCAAGCTTAAAAAAAAACCTACAAATTAAGTTTCAAAATAACATTTTACTATTGAGTCTAAGGAAAATAATAATAACCATTCATAAATCAGCTTCAAATGACAAATATTTTCTCACTAGACAGTTTTTTTTAGAAACATGTTTTAGACTTTTGATTACTTAGGACTATTTTACCTTTTGTCTTGGGGCCCCATTATGGGCTCAGAATGTAATTTCCTAAGAAGTAATTTTTGAATTAATAAAGAAAAAAAGGCATGAAGTGCATGGACACCCATTAGCAGGGGGGGGGGCACCAGCCCCCCTTGATGAATGATGTTACCTTATATTTTAATTTTGAGATTTCTTTTATAAAGCATTCAAAGTGCTAATTAGACCTGTTAAGCCCCCCCCCCCCAAAAAAAAATCAGCTTATGGGTGCCCATGATTAAGTGATATAGCCTAGCCTATTCACTTTCATCCAAGCTAAATTAAAACTACAAAATCTTGAAAACTACAAAATTACCCCTATGGCTAGAAAGATAAATTACTTTTTTCTTGGATTTCAATTAGTACCCTAGTTGACTAGCCTAATTTCTTTTTAGCTTAAAAAGATTTCTCAAATGCCTAACTAGGGTAAGACACCCAGTAGTCGGACACTTTAATCACTTTGAAAACTTTTTGACATCTAAACTACTCTAATTACTGTATTATACCACCTAGAAACTTAATTTTTGTATCAAAAAATTTCCAAAGAATTTCTGAACAGGTAGGTTACTAATTCAAATAGTTTCACTTGTACAGCGCCTCCTATTTTTGAATTTACTAACAAGTGACAATTCTGCCTAAACTCGGACATACAAACAGCTCATTGTAAATTAGTTATTAAAATAGTATAAAAGATTCTGTCCGAGAATAGGCAGGTGGCTGACTACTGGGTGTCTTACCCTAGGCCTAGTTGGATAATTTTTCCAACATAAAAACAATTTAATATTATTTTTGCTTTCTATAGAGTGGAAGTTTCTAGGCATTATCTATTGGGTTTATTTCTCCAATTGCCACAAGTTGTCTAGAATTTTAGCCTATAAAATATGGACATCCACCACATGGCTAATATGGGAGTAAAGTTCATTTGTGATGCAAATGGTTGTTATATTTAGACTGAGGATGCAATTCTAGGTATATAGGCCTATCTGCACATTAGGGAGTTGGGGGTATATATTCTGTGAATATATAGGTTCTAAGAAATTCAAGAATTTCTTAGAGAAACTGGAAAAACAAGGAAAAAAGTGAAGACAAAGGCTCTCAACCTTGAAAATGTGTTTAGGATTATTCTCGATATTGTGGAGTAAGAATTCTCTTCTTAATATGTTCCCTTATGTCCAGCTGGACTCCCAGGCTTAAAATACTGGTTGGCTATTTAAAGATTTGTATATATATACACTGTCAGATTAGCCATCTGGTGGTAGGCTAATAGAAGGTTTGTCAAGAAAGTGATTGCTTAGGCCTAGCCTAGTAATTTAGGAATTCAGCAATTAAAGAAATTCACCTTTTCATATTAAATCTCAAGAATAATTTTGAAGAATATCCCCAACCAACGACTTCCTAGTTTCTTTAAACTTGACACTCAATTGAATTGTGAAATTTTATGGAATACCAGCAGTACAGTGTTTCACAATAACGCGAAAATCCCCAATTCGTATTGTTACTATATTGCTCTACGTCTTTTTACTACAGACAAAATACTATTGTTGCAGCCTTGTCTTGATTTTGATATTACCCAAGTTAGAGGAAGTCCGTCCAAAAGGAATCTAAATCAGCTTATTTGTAAACAGTAAAGGTGTAGAATTTAATTTCTTTGACAACAATTTTACCATGTTAACTGGTGTTTTTGAGCAAACAAAGACAATTGCTAGGGATTAGACCTTGACGTCACGCCGATTTATCGGCGCCGTGCCGCAAATGAAAGATGCACCGGCATGGAGAACATTTTTGCAGCGTGCTGGTGCGCCATCGGTCTGTCTATATTTAACATTAAGCAGAGTTGTGCCAAGTTTTTTTTCTTAAGTAAAGTATCAAGTGTTTCTTCAAGACTCTACTAAAGTAAATAGTATTTAATAAAAGTGCTTCAGTTCTTAATTATTCCGATATTATACCCAGTGCCTCATTCCATATTATAACCAGCCTATTAAAAACACCAGTACCTAACCCTCCTTCTCCTACTTTGCCAAACAACATCCTTTTGATACCTCCCCGCTCATACAGAAGCCGTATTCCCTCCCCATATACAGAATGTTGCCTTATACCCTCCCCTTTCTCCCTAAAATCAACGACTCTTCGACGGACGGGAATGAACATTCCCACCATGGTAAGCACCAGGTAATATCCGTTTAACAGATTATATCCATTCCACTCTAGTTCCCTTCAATGTTAATAATACCCCCGTAAGTTATCTGATGTCCTCCTTTTCTCTTTGGCCCGCTCCCATTCCCCTTTTTAATCCCGCTTCCCAAACGAACCCCAGTCTTCATCCTGAAAATATGGCTCTCTTTCCTCAGATCCAAGTTCCTCCCACTTCCTTCTGGCTCCCACAATTGACACGCAAAAAAACTGCTCATCTTAGTAACCATTTTACTTTCCCAAAGTTCCTCGTTACGAACGTTGAAAGCCTGAATTTCGACAAATTGATCGAACTAGCGGCCTTCTCTCAAGCATATAAAATTGATGTAATTGCCCTAACAGATGTCCAAGCACAGAACCTCGACCTACTGAAAATTAATAACAAATCCCTATTCATAAGACTTCGTCCTCATGACCACCCCTTAGGTAAAAACGGAGGTGGAATATTATTATTTGTAGGTAATTATCTTTTCCCTAAATTAATTGATGCTCCCAACCTTTCAGATTATGATGAAATCCCTTGGGTAAGTGCAAGACCGAAAGTTTTACCACAACCTTTTAATTTGATTTTGTTTTGATGCTTTTATTATTCTCTAAATCAAAATGCTGAACAAAGACAGAATTCTTCGAACAACTGCATGGTAGGACCGACTTTGTCCTGTACGAATTCCCGAACGCCGATATATTCTTCGTATGTGATGCTAATGATCTAAAGTTCAATTCCCTTTGTAGTTCCCAAAATTTAAAACAGATATTAAAAATACAAACAACCAAAGGAAATTCTACCCTTGATTTGATTTGCACAAATAAGCATGCTTTTTACAGCCAACCTATCCCTTTGCGCTTGTTAGGGAAAGTTAACATTTTGTTTATAATGTGGCCTCTCTCCAGCTTTAATCGTACTTTTTCTGTTACTGAATTCTCTTATCGCCCAATTTCCAATGGTGACTTCTTTGAATTTGGATCTTGGATTACTACTGAAAGTTGGCTGGCTATCAAAGGAAACAATGACATTAATGTTAAAGTTTCTTACTTCCAAAATCCGATCAAAACAAAATATATAGATTTCTTCCCTGAGAAAAAAGTAAAAACATGTTCTAATGACATACCGTAATTTACTAGCCAATTGAAAAAGCTAATTAGAATTAAAATGAATCTACTTAAAAATGGTAAGACATCGGAAGCCAACTCACTGCGTAAGCACATAAAAAAAATCGTAAATCTGCTTCTTCATATTACAAATCTAAAGCCAAAGACTTGTTTTCTACTAAGCCAAAACAATGATATAACAGAATAAAAGAAAATTTGCGGAAAAACACATGATAATATACATTTTAATTTCCAAGAGGAGCCCTCAGTCACAGCCAATAATCTGAACAATTTCTTTCCTCCATAGTTCAGAGCTTTCCTCCCCTCTCTTTTGACAGTCCTTATGATTTGTGCTGTCTATTTCTCCGTCATTTCGCCCTCAGATATGAAAACAAAAATTAGGAACATTAAAAAGTGCGGTACTTGTCCCCTAGACAGCCCGATTGCACTAATTAAAGCCTTCGCTGACAATCTTTCAGAATCTTTGTCCTTACTTTTTAATGAAATCACCTCTACTGGTAAGTTCCCAAATTGTTGGAAACTAGGTTTCATTACTCTGTAAAAAATAAAGGGAACAAGCAAGATTTTGATGGTGTCCGGCCCATTATTCTTACTCCAGTTTTTCTAAGCTTTATGAAAGCTTTTTAGCTGAATGGTTGAAAGTAAAGATAATCCCAAAATGTTGAAAAAAGACAATTCGGAAACTTAAGCTCTACATCTATCACCCAATATCTTGTTCACCTTATGGAAGCAATAACACACATCAAAAACCGAATACCTGGCTGAATGTTATTGCAGTGGACTTGCAGAAAGCTTTTGATTTAATCAACCACAATACATTGGTAAAAAAAAAACTATCCAATGACTTTATAGTTGACCCGTATTTAATTAGAATAATTGTGTCTTTCCTTTCTAATAGAACACAAGTCGTCATATACCTGAATATATATTCTGATCCCCTCCCAATCTATAATGGCGTGCCCCAGGGAAACCTCTTAGGCCCAATTATATTTCTTACAATGATAAATAGCCTGGGTGTCGATTTCCTGGATAGATGGAAATTTATTGATGATTTAACTGTCTTACAGAAATGTTTCAAAAATTAAAAAAATAGCCCAATTGACATTTTGGAATCAATATCAGGCGAAGTTGTTACTAATAATATGAGAATCAACTCCCTTAAAGTCAACAGTTTTAACAATTGATTTCCTTAAAACTCCTTCTTTCTCCTGCCAAATCCCCCTTAAAATATCTAGAACCACTGGGTGTTACCATCTCAAGCGACTTAAAATACGACTGTCATATTAATGATATTTTAAAACGTGCAAAAGCCACATTTTACCTCCTCATCTTAAAAAACTTAAATGTCCTAAATCGTATTGTTTGAGGAGTATTCTCTCATTTTTGCGCCCAATCCTCGAGTACGCCTGTCCTGTTTGGCATCCTTGCATCTCCATTGTATTTTCAGACAGAATAGAGGCAGTCTAAAAAACGTGCCAAAGAATTACCTTTAGTAAGGGTAAAATGCATTATATTTCCCTTCTTCGGAAAACCAATCTAGTAACTCTTAAGGAAAGGAGCTCAAAAATTTCCTTGTGTTTCGCTAACCCATTAGGGTTAACCCACAAAGCCTAATGCCCTTCACAACCCTCGGACATCTACCCGTTTCCCTAGTCAATATTCACCCCTTCGGCCCCCACTCCTGTGTTCCTCTTCAACAAAAATCTCGCTCCTTGCCCCAATAAAAGTTTCCATTGAAAGATATAGAAAAAATTTCAGCCTTTAAAATGTAGACATATTCAATCAGTGAATGTCCTAACCCCCCCCCTTTATCTCCCTTTTCTCCTTATAATTTTAATTTTCATTTTGCAGATTTTGAGTTTTCTATTGTTTGGCCGCATAGCTAAATTGTTTTTGGTTTAATTATTTTATTCCACTTTTAATTTTGCGAGTTTTTCTTCGTTTTGACATTTCACTGATTCAGCATTGACCTTTTAATGTTTGAGTTTTAATGGTTTTTGCCATTTCTACTTATTTGACATTGACCCTTTTATTACTTTTTCGTTGTTGTTTGTTTTCGGTTCTTCTTTGTTTTATTGACGCTAAAATGTGTTAGCGTGGTTTGTCCCCCCCTCCCCGAAATTTTTGTCTGACTCGTAAAAACGTAAAAAAATGAGCATAAACAAGTTTTGTATGCGTTTTTTGAAGATTTTTTGTGTAACCCCTCCTTCCCCCCAAAAAAAGATCTTTGAGTAAAACCCCCTCCGAAAAAAATACTGGGTTCGGCCTTGAAGACACCACTCGGCTCACCATTGATTTTTAGCCTTTAAGAAGGTGAAAATGCAAGAGTAAAATATTCCCACCTAAGATGTTCGTCAAGCAAATGGGCAGTCATTCCCAAATAGCTTTTGTTGTTAGCAGACCAAATGTCCGCGGTTAAATGCATATAATCAGTCTGTTTAAACTCACGAATCATAGCCTTCTATACCTCACACTAAAATAGCCCCATCTATATCTATTTTTTTGTTTATTTAAAACAAATTATCCATTCAAAACAAAAGGCAAATTGACATACTCCATGGTTTCATTGTTTAAAATTTCAGCTACTGGCCGCTCTTTCAGAAGAGTAGAGTCCATTATTAGACGATTAAAAAGTGTCGCAGCGAGCACCATCCCAATAAATTTAGCATTGAAATTGAACACTGGTCTAAAAGCACTCGAGTACTTAAGGGTCCTTTATTACTTCCAGTTATTACTTAAGTACGAATATTTAGTGCTTTTGGAATCTTTTAATTAAGTAGAGTACAAGTACTGAGATTATTTACTTAAGTTATTACTCAAGTACTTTGTACTTAAGTAATTTCCAACACTGGCCTTAACTTTTGCAGTGATTTGTTCATTTCAGTGCGCAGAGTAAGCTAACGAGTACAGTAACTTTGCAAAAGTCTATCAATATTAAGTTCTAACCAGAAATTGGGAATATGAACTTGCAGACATAGTAGGCAGTGCTTTATTTAAAGGGAGGACGGTTTTTTAAAGAGCGCATTCTCTCAAAGGCAGCAGTCCTCTTGATTTTTTGCATCAAAGTTTGATAATTTGTTGGAAGAAGCTAACGGCATTAAAAACTTTCCCCTTTACAGATCCTATTTTGCTTGTATTTACATATATTAAGGTTATCAAACAGTCCGTGTTAACGATCTGTAAGTAATGAGTCAGACAGCTTTGACCAAGTGACTTGGCCAAACAGTGGCCAAAACTCTAAAAGAAAAATTTTTGATAGCAATAGATATATCAGGAGATTTGGCTGTTTACCTTGATTTGAAATATAAAAAATGCATTAAGTTTAATGTTTCCTACAGAAGCTAAGAGCCTGAGAAAAGATATGTGATTTTCAAAAAAACAGGAGAGTTCCCCAAATAGTCCAGATATCTCAAGAAAAATTGTAGCATGAGGTTCAAAGTATCATTGATTTTTTTTAAGGGGTGATTTTATCGACCCAATGGTCCTGAGAAATTGGGAAATACCTCATTCGAACGAATATTATGATTTCGACCGCCCTATTTAAGTGACAAAAAAGAAAAGAAGGCAACTAGACCCTCTTTTTCTTTAAACTAATCGGACCCAAATTTTGAGATGACCATTTTCTTAACCATAGTCGAAAGATTTGTGTCTTTGAGGATGACTTGACCCCCACCGTCTGAGGAAAAAGCTGTAAGTTATGGAATTTTTCCATTGTTTACATATAGTATTTGTCATTAGGATGTATACAGACGTATTTTGGGAAGGAGTGGTATTTTCTGCTGGAGGGGGGATTACCACGGAAACAATTCTCTGAGGGGAGAGCAGTTTCCAGGGCTGGACTTCCCATGAAAAATTTCACACGGGGGAGAATTTGCCAGAATTCCTATAGGAAAATCATTTT
>JAQQPU010020828.1:3827-15178 GCA_029168905.1 Artemia sp. Kazakhstan ARC1039
TTAACATTGGGTAAAATTCATAACTTTCAGCCCTCCCCCCCCCCGGGAATTTCGGGGGATTAAGTATTCCTAAAAGACATACTTATTATATTTTCGAACATGCTGAACAAAATGGCTATCTCAAAATTTTGATCAGGTGACTTTGGGAAAAAAATGAGAGTGTGAGGGGGCCTAGTTGCCCTCCATTTTTTTTGGTCACTTAAAAAGGGCACTAGAACTTTTAATTTCCATTCCAATGAGTCCTTCCACGATATTCTAGGACAACTAGGTCGATACGATCACCCCTGGGAAAAAAAAAACAAACAAACAAATAAACACGCACCCGTGATCTTTCTTCTGGCAAAAAATGCAAAATTCCACATTTTTGTAGATGGAAGCTTGAAACCTCTACAGTAGGGTTCTCTGATACGCTGAATATGATGGTGTGATTTTCATTAAGGTTCTATAACTTTTAGGGCGTCTTTCCTCCTTTTTTCGAAAATCAGCCAAATTTTCTCAGGCGCCTAACTTTTGATGGGTAGAATTAAACTTGATGAAACTTATATATTTGAAATCAGCATTAAAATTTGATTCTTTTGATGTACCGTTTTCTAGAGTTTCGGTTACCATTGAGCCGGGTCGCTCCTTACTTACAGTTCGTTACCACGAACTGTTTGATCATCAAGAGCTTCTTAACAAATAGAGAGCAAACTGTGAAGTATGAAGACCAATTTTCCACTTCTCTGCCAATTTTTTGTGGAATTTCACAAGGAACTGTGATCGAGCCGCAGGGCTTCCTCCTCATGATAAATGAAACTGCTGCTGAGATGGAGGACAGATGGAGATACGTTGACGACTTGTCCTTAACGGAAATCGTATCTGAGGATTCGAAGAGCAATGTTGCTGGTTTCATCGACCAAGTTACCTCAGAGGCTGCTGAACTAAACATGGTCGTGAATAAAGATAAATGCTCGGTCACGACATTTTCTTTTCTTCGGAATGCTCAACCGTCTTTTGAACCTCCTATCGCTTCCGAGCTAATAAGCCATAAAATAACTTTACTTGGTGTGGTGATTTCTTCTGACCTCTCATAGCGGGAAAATACAAAGACAATTGTAAAAAAAAGCTAACGGCGCAATCCAAATGCTAAAAATACTGAAAAAATTTCGAGTTCCTAAGGACAAGCTGAAACTAATATTTTACACTTTCATCCGCCCCTTAGTTGAATATGCTTGTCCGGTTTGGCACTTTGCCCTTACCCAGGATGAAACTGATAAAATAGAACGAGTTCAAAAGAGATCACTGCAAATCATTTATGGCGGTTCCCCTCTACCTTACTCCTTTTACCTCAAAGAATTTAAACTTGAATCCCTTTCTTCCCGCCGAGAAAAATTATGCCAAAGATTTGGCTCCTCCCTCCTTCAACATCCCATCTACCGATCATTCCTTCCCCCACCTTTTGTCCCTATGAGATCTCGTCCCCCCAGGGAAGTGGCTGAGAAGGCTCCAAAAATAACCCCAGTCCACTGTAACTCCATGCGCTACAGTAAAAGCTTTGTGCCAAGCTTTGTGAAATATTAAAATGCTCTCTAGGGTTTTTTTGTTTAGTTTATTTTATCCTGACGAAGTTTTATCAGACAATTTTATTCTCAATCTCAAGTGTTTTTATCCTTTAGTTTATTTATCCTGACGAAGTTTTATCAGACAACTTTATTTTGCTAATTATGACTAAGAGACATCATATTTGGGCTTTGCCCACGAGAGCTATGTCTTGTTTTTGAATTAAATGAATTTGAATTTTGAAATTTGAAAAAGGAACAAAATCCTAAAATGATAGATGGCAGTGATGACTTTCCTTCTCATATCTAGGGCCAGTTTCCACTATTTTAAATGGTTCATACTCGTTGAAGAGGTAGAAATCTTACCGTTGTCAAAATAGAATTTGTGAAATTTGATTCCCCGCACCAAGTTGCCGAGTCCCTCTGGTTCAAAAGCCGTTAATTGAGGGTCACAGATCTGCCTGAAATAAAAATAAATTAAAATAATAAAATGAAATGGCAAACGATCAAATAATTATACATTTAAGATTAGACAAAGGTAGGTAAAGGATACGGCGCTAGACCCTTAAAGTCCAAACCGGCGGAGCTGACCTCTGTCTCAAGGCCCTTTAGCTAGGAAGTGCAATGGGGGGATGGGGACCAGCCATCCTGTGCTTTCGCACGCCCTTCCTGATTGAAATTAAAACATTTATTGTTTAATTTCACATTTAAGGTTAAAATTAAAACAACAAAATGAAATAGAGTACAATTGAATAATTATACATTTAAGATTGAACTGACCAAATATGATAACATCTCCAAATTTAGACTAATAATCTAAGCAGCAAAACTGGCGAATCGCCTTTGAATAGCAGAAGAAATTAAAGGGTTTCATAAAGAATTTACTATTTAAAATGAAAATTAAAAACTTGAAGGGGAACTATGAATTATAAGCAATAGTGAACAATAAAGGCAGAGTAAGAAAGAAGGGCAGTAAAAGTGGAAACAAAAACTTTAAATTCGCAAGCTAAGTAACTAGTTAAAGAGTAAAGTAAAGAGTAAAAGAGTAACTAGTTAAACGGTAACTTATAAGAGTGGAAACTAGCGCTAGAGTGGACACTCAAATGTATCAATGCCATCTGGCGTTTTGCGACGCTTGGCATTTTTCCAATCTTTGTAAACGGTTTTTTTTTGTCAGGAACTAAGATCAGACAATTATTACTAACCTAATTTTACCAATTACACTAATCAAATTAATTATACTTATTATAACACTCGGAATAATTGCAAAGTGTCACCAAACACTAGATGGCATTGACAATTTTTTTGTTACCAGTAATGCTTGTAAATTCTTGTATTGGCAAATAGAATAAGTTTAAGTTTAAAAAATAATGTTATGGTATTAAAAGATCTACCTTACTCCTTTTACCTCAAAGAGTTTAAACTTGAATCCCTTTCTTTTTGCCGAGAAAAATTATGCCAAAGATTTGGCTCCTCCCTCCTTCAACATCCCATCTACCGATCATTCCTTCCCCCGCCTTTCGTCCCTATAAGATCTCGTCCCCCAGAAAAGTGGCTGAGAAGGTTCCAAAACTAACCCCAGTCCACTGTAACACCATGCGCTACAGTAAAAGCTTTGTGCCAAGCTTTATGAAATATTACAATGATCTCTAGTGTTTTTATTGTTTAGTTTATTTTATCCTGACAAATTTTTATCAGACAACTTTGTTTTGCTAATTATGACTAAGAGAAATCATATTTGGGCTTTGCCCACGAGAGCTATGTCTTGTTTTTGAATTAAATGAATTTGAATTTATATCTTTAAAATCTTGACCTAAAAACTAAAAGACAACAGAAGAAGAAAACATAATTCAATGACAGGTTTTTACAAACTTATTTCCACCCAGACATCTTCAGAGACGAAGATAGAACAAATAAGGGGAAAGTAATTCTTTTACCATAACCCTTGAAAATTGATATTCTAAAAGACAAAAAAAAAACATTAAAACCATCTCAAAGATAGTAACGGGCACATAAGAAAAACCTAAAAAGTATAAAGTAAAAAAAAAAAGGCTTCATCAGATATGGGACAAACAGAAGCTTCAAACAAGTTTGGATGGAGGATGTAGTTTTTAATGACCCCCCCCCCCCTAAGGCAGCGCAGCCAAGAGTTTGTAGCAATAGAAGTGGCATTTAGCAGCATCAGCGGTAGTAATGAGACTTTCAGTATATAATTATAAGATTGTTTCATAGTAAGATTAATATGAAAACGTGTTTTTAGGTCAGCAATAACTGAAGCATGGTTTTCATAGTTCCTATAGCTATATGACGTCAAGTCGCTAAGCAGTCACGTGTATAACAGATTTTAGCTCACTATTTAGATAGGAAGGTGAGTATTTTATATCTTTTTAAATTAAAGTCATTCTAGGGAGTTTATTATGTACGATTTAAGGGTCTAAAGTGAAACCCTTACCCCATCCAAACCACTCTCCCCTTTTTCCATTTTATTTTTACCAAATATGCTATTTGATTGTTACTGAGCTTGCTGATTACAAATCCCAGGTCAATTACGAAACACAAACGAACAAAATCTAAAGACTTTAAGCAGTTATATAATAAATGATGGACTTGTTAGAACTTGTTGAAATTGGAGTCATGCAAGGGTTTTCAACCTGCGTAATTTGATGGCCTTGCGTAAAGTCCTTAGGCTGTGCCTCTTATCAACTTTCGATGACCCTTCTAGAGCATTACTAAATGACTTACGTCGAAAATAAGTTACACAAGATGGCTTAGGTCGAAAATAACTTACGCATAATTTTCGAAGTCTCTACAGCTAATGGCTTCAAGTAGCTGCTCAGTTACACGTAATATTTCTTGTTTTTGAGCTAAAAAAAAGAAAAAATTATTTTAGCCTTTTATGCAGAAACAATCATCATTTAAACACTCCTTTGCGTGATACGGGATGGGCTGCCGACCAATGGCTGCTTTGGCCTCTCTTGCGCCCGGGCTACAATCTTGATTAGCACCCTCCCCCGTATTCAAAAAAATTTCAAGCCTAATTTTAAGAAATTTAAATTATTAGCAAAATTTTCTATTTATTAAATGACTTTTTTTACTTTAGTCTCTGCAAAACTGTTAATTATCTTGTCTTAGTTGATTGCTTCTAATTCTTTAATTCAGCCTACTTACTTTTAGCTTAAAATTCAATTTGAAATTGGTTAAGCTCGGTCTACTTACTTTTATTTTCAAGGAATGGCGATGAAGATCTGGAAAATGATTTCTGACTCACTTTGCTTATATTTACTGCCAACTGCGCCCTCTACTTTATTTTAATAAAAATACAGTTTCAAAAATGGCAAAACGATTATAATCGTTATATTATTTATTTGAAATTTTGCGCCCCTGTTATTTATGTGCCAAGGGCAATTGCCCCCTCTGTCTTCCCCTAAAACCACCTCTGCTGCCGACTCTCAGTCCATGGATGTACATTTTGCACTTGTTCCGCCGCACATGTTAAGTATTTCCTGTCTCCCGTCATCGCGAGACGCATGGCACACTTCACAGCACGTGTGTGACAAGCAGAACATTGTTCGTACGATTCTTGGAAAAGGGTAATTCGAACCTTCAGCTGCATCCTCAAAAACAATTGCAATATTATTTCAAGCATAAATCCATAAGGGGTAAAAGATGGAGGAGGGGATATTTTAAGGTGAAAAGCATTGGATTCTCGTGTTTCTTTCTATTTTTGTTCTTTTTTTACGCATGATTTGTGCTGACCGAATGGTTAGCACTCTAAATTCACAAGGGATGGGTCATGGGCTCGAGTCTTAGTAAGGGCTATTGTTTGGTTTGGGGCAAGGGTTAGAAAAGCTTCCCTGTAAGAAAAACCAGAAAAAGTCCACCTTGCTTCAAGTGTGTACTTAGAGGAATTAAGGAACAAAGGAAGCGTCACATGATTTGCCAAAACTGTGCATGACATTCCCGGGTGAGAGCAGAGAATAAAGAGATCGGCACCAGCGCTAAGTGGATCTCGTTAATCCTTATGCTGAAGTTTTGTAACCATCCCTAATTAATATATTTGTCCAGCTTTTTTCACTCTTTCGTAATGACATAATGATATTGACCTGGAGATATCTTGTAACACCATTAGCAAAGAGATATGACGATTCAATCAATGAAAAACAATGGTTGCAGCTACACCTGCAACCTAGTAAAAGATGGACACTGCCCATAATAACCAAACAAAGTAGCCTGAAATCCCTAAAAACATAAAAATAACACAAAGTACACCATCACCATAAATCTGATGAAAAGTGAAAGACGCGCACGAAAGAATGTAGAGATGCTGCAAATCAAGTATTGGGCTAGTTGGGTTGGATGTAGAACAATTTGTTTCCTGTATAAGCCTTCTTGCCTTATCATATAACTTAGAAAGTGGTTTCAAGAAGAGAAAGTTGACATCCATATTGTAGGGCAATAAGAGACGTAGTACTGAACTAAGCAATGGAACAGAATTTTTAAAACTGATCCAGGAAAAATGTGTTTTAGCTTCCTTAAAATTCCAAGACTCCTTGAGATCTTCATATTAATTAGTCCAATATGATGCTTGAATGAAAGTTTTTCATCGAGAACAATGCCGAAAAATCGGACAAATCGTTCCTTGGGTCTACTGAGAGAGCCTCTTGAAAGCTGGATATTTGTTAACTCAGGGCACGCCAGAGAAATACGGGAAAAAATTAAAAAACTTGACTTAGCAACATTTAGGGCAAGACTATTCGCATCAAGCCAAAGAACAACTCTCTCAGTTCCTAAAAAGAAGACTCAGTTCCTACTTCAGTACCAATGGTACTATCATCAGCGAAAGCAACAAAAGTGTCCACATCCTGTGAAAACGATGGATGTTTTTAGCATTGAAAGATTCAGGATGACATAGGCGACAGCAAACTGTAGGTTTTGATTTTTAAACACAACTATAAGGTCATTAACATAAATCAAAAATAGAAACGGTCCAAGAACAGAGCCCTGAGGAACACCATACTCA
This sequence comes from Artemia sp. Kazakhstan ARC1039, assembly GCA_029168905.1. Taxonomy (NCBI): domain Eukaryota; kingdom Metazoa; phylum Arthropoda; class Branchiopoda; order Anostraca; family Artemiidae; genus Artemia; species Artemia sp. Kazakhstan ARC1039. Next base: position 10,386 of record JAQQPU010020828.1, read on the forward strand.
ACTTCAGACGAATAGCGGGAAAAGGAATCTACGGAGATAGTTCTACCTGACAAATAGGAATCAAACCAAGCATGAGCCTGTTCTCTTACGCCATTGTGTGATAGCTTATAGGCAGGAATCAAACCAGAGTCAAACGCGGTGTGGAGAAAATTTAAGAGATACACACGCATGCTCCGTAGAATGTTTAGCTCGGAAACCAAACTGAAAATCATGAAAAAATCTTTTAGCCTCTTGAAAAGCTAGTAGACGGGAATGCATGGTCTTTTCAAAATCTTGCTAAAAACAAACAGCAAAGACATAGGACGATAACAGCTCCTGCAGGACTATGAAAAGCGTTTTAGATTAGTTTGTTGTTGTGAGGCTACGTATTTATTTTTGACTCCTAAATCAATATTCTTGCTTTTTATACTTGGCTTTTGTGTTTTCAGTAAAGCACGAGTTTTCTGTAATCCTACAAATATAGGAAAACCACCAGTTAATTTAGTTGCACTACTTTTATTGATATATGTTAGATTAATTAAAAAAAACTTCCCGAAAAATAAGTTTTTCAAAGAAAAGTAAAGGCCATTTTAAACTTAAGCTCAGGAGATATGAATACCTGTTAAAATTCAAACTCAAAACGACCAGAAATTATTATTTAAGAATAAATGAAACCCAAAACGACCAGAAATTAAATAAACAATCATAGCAAAAAACATACAACAAGTAATAATATAAATGAATAAATAGATTTTAAAGCGAGTAATGCTTAGATTGAATATGAAAATGAAGCTTAAAACGACAAAAAATAGTTTGCTATTAAAGTATAAATGAAACTTCAAACGAACAGAAATTAAATATACAATCAATGCGAACAAACATACAGTCTTGGAAAGCATAAACAAAATCAAATTGAATATTAGATATATAATGATATTAATTGTTGAAAGATCCATCAGTTCAGGATTTTTTTCACTGCAATCTTTATTTTCATTTTCAATGCTGTAAGAACTGGAAAAGAATAAATTTGTAATATAAGAGCAATTCGTTTTCAGTGAAGCGCCAATGACGAAGAAGGCTTTGGATTTTTGCAGTTAAAGAAGGGGGCAGTATCCAAATTTTGTTTGTAGTGAAACTGTATTTGTCTTGACCAATCTTGGAAAGAACTAATAAATTAAACAGAATATTTGATGTATAATGATATTAATTGCTGAAAGCTCATCAGTTCAAAATTTTACTGTAATTTTAATATTTATTTTCAATATTAAGTACAAAAGAAAACATTTGTAATATAATTCGTTTTCAGTTATAAGCTTGATTTTCGTTATAAGCTTGATTTTCATATATTTCAGAGTATATCCTCTGATTTTTGTTTCACCTTGAACAGGATATAATATCCTAAATAACCTAAATAAAGTGGAAGCTTAAATAAAAAAATAATTCAGGTTATATCTGCGTTCAGGGTATCAATGTACAATTAGGCCTGTTGAGAAGAAAACATGTTAAGAAAACAATTTCTAATTCATAATACGAAGAAAATATGTGGTTAATCATTCCTAAGAGCGCTTCACTTTGCTTTTCCCCCAACCTTCCCACTCCTTAGTATGAAAATATGCAGCCAAAATTATATATTTTCCATGCATTTTGCCATACGTCATTATTTTATTTCAACTCAATACCCGTAAATTGAAGCAACATAGACAAAATAGAAAAAAACTGAAACAAAACATGAGAAATACGTAATTTTGGTTATATATTTGCATATTAAGGGGGAGTAAAGTAAAGTGAAGCCCTTTTAGGAATGGTTAACTGTAACTTTTCATGTTTCCTTCTCAACAGGTCTAAAAAAAATGGAGGGCCACTAGGCCCACTCCCATGCTCATTTTTCCCAAAGTCACCCGATCAAAACTTTGAGATAGCCATTTTGTTCAGCATGGTCGAAAAATACAATAACCATGTCTTTGAGGATGACTCAATCCCCCACAGTCTCCGGGAGAAGGTCTGCAAGTCATGAGCTTTTCCCAATGTTTACATATAGTATTGGTTATTGGGAAGTATACAGAAGTTTTCAGGGGCATTTTTTCTGGTAGTTGGGGGGGGGGATGGGTCGCGGGTTACATGGGAGGATCCTACCATGGAGGAAGTTTTCATGGGGGAAGGGACATTGCTATGAAGGGGGCGCCGGATTTCCCAGCATTATTTAAAAAGACGATCAGAAATTAAATAATAAACAAAAAACATTTTTTTCAACTGAAGGTAAGAAGAAACATCAAAATTTAAAAAGAACAGTAATTATTATGTATATGATTGGGTTCGCCCCTTAGTCATTACCTCGCTCCTTAAGCTAAAGATTTTTTTTTGTACTTTCATCAGCGCTATTTATTCTAAGCAACGGCCTTTGTGATTAAGGGTCATTCTTAAAGAACTGAAAAAAAAATTACTTTAGCGTAAAGAGAGAGGTATTAACTAGGGGGCGAACCCCCTAATATGCGGCGAAAACGAAAGATAAAGCGAGGTGTGACGAACCAAACAAATTGAAAATGATAGCAATGATGATTGGGTTTTTTATTTTGACATGGATAAGGTCATCAATATAGTGACAGGGTTCAGTTTCAAGCAGAGCCCTATCCATAGTAGTGATAGTCCTATTGACAGTGATTACATATGAAATTCCACAAGCCTGAGGCATGAATATACAGAGCAGTTTGACGTGCACATTTCAAAAAGCGACCAAACCTTTTATATTATATACCTATAAAGTGATCAAACACGTTTTGGAAGTATAATTGTGATTGTATAATGCAATCAGACTGGTTTTTGAGGCAACACCCATTTTTTAGGGGCAGTCAGAGAGAGCTGAGGCTACTCCATATACGATAACTTGATTAGTAATTAAATTCGAATAAAAGGAGTGATTTTCATTGCAATTCATATTAGTAAGAGAATTGAATTCAGAGAGAATAGTTTATTTGAGACGATATTAGTAGAGAAAATGAGTAGAGCATTTACACTATTGGAGGTTGATGGTGGAGCCGGTAGCAAAGATATACGAGTACCAACCGTGGCTGTGGAAATAACAGGAGGCTGTAGACTATGCCTTGAATGGGATGATATGTATGCTAGATATGTGATATCATTGAGCAAATTTAAAATGGAGGAGCAATTATGTTTTGCTGCGAAACTGAATATTGTACATATAAATAGACTTCAGGCAGCATTTGATGCGCTAGTGAAATATATTGATGAAAACAAATTGAATCAGTGATTATTATTGTTGTAATTATGCTCAATAAAACTGTTTCTAAATCAAAGATATTTTTCTTTCTATTGTAGGCTAGCGTGTATTTTTAGAGTAGAAAAAAAAATTCTGGCTAGTCTGAAGTTGGTTGTGAGAGTGTTGGGACTCTAAAAAATGGATAGATTTGAGAAAGAGCGAATCATGGGGAATCTTGTGTTTATGGAAAAACTTTGATTCTAGATGATGATTTTCTAGAGCTATCTATTCAATGCTTGTCGATATAATGAAAACTGATTCTCCGTCATTAGACTATTGCATGAAACTTTTACGTTGTGGTCCAAATGCATATACACAATTTATTGACATATTAATCACGACACGGCAAAATGATATTGTGGATATGCTTTTAAACACTAGTTTACAAATTTAGGACTTTTTTTCTCATGAGAAAGATGGTGTTCAAGAATGATTTACTCCTCTCTCTCTCTCTATCCAACTAAATTTGCTGTTGGTAGCTCAGTTTCATTGTGGCAGTGAGAGTGTCAACACATGAAAAAATGTTCCATACATGTCCGCTATGCATGTACACACTGGGCAGCTGGTCATCATGTGAGAATTGCACAATGATTGATGAGCATGACGAAAAGTGCAGATTATGCAACCCGTGTAAATTGCATAGAGGATATGCTGTACAAATTAAAGGTTGTAATTCCTGTCTTGAAGAGGTGTGTGAATCTCATCCCAGAGGGCACCTATGCTCCAATTGCCACTATGACAAATAGAATCAGTGGGAGAAGACATATCCTGGTATGATTGGAAAGAATCCTAAGCGTGATTTTAGTTTATTGCTAAGAGATTGGTATCGTCGTGGTTTTAGATAGTTCTGGGTGGAGGAAACGGGTCAGCGATTCAACTGTTGGAAAAAAAAGAATATGGTTTCTACGTCATCGTTGTGAAGACAATGGCTACTATGATTATAAGCCCACTGATTTTTATTTGGCTGTGACGGAATGTGATTCGCCACTTGATGACACTGCTTGTGACATTGCTTCAAATAAGCAAATTGAGACATGTGAATTCTACGAAATGAATGGAAATAGTATCATTGACTATACAAAGAGATATGACAAGAGTGAAGTTACACTCTATTGTAGAAAATGCAACCCTGACATTGCAACACATCAGAATCAGTATACTGTGAATTCAGATAATCTACCTACATTAGTTATTCTCGACAAAAACCTATACCTAGTAGACAATGAAATCTAAAGAGTAGAAAAATTCGTTTTTATCACGTATATACATTTTTCATTTATTAATAAACAATTTCACCTACATTTTTAGAACATTTTATTTGTAGGGCACTAAAACCAATATTAAACACGTTTGTAAGTATATTTTCCACTAGAAAGTCGTTCAATCGAGGTAAGTCAACATAGATGTCGAGAAACTACTTGTAGGTATAGCCACGACACCTGAACATGAAAAAAAGTAGAGCATGAAAGCCACATGTCTTAGTCGTTAAATCCTGTACTCTCCTTTGATTTTGAATAATAGTTTTCCCACTGCTTTCAAT
>JAQQPU010020829.1:0-15177 GCA_029168905.1 Artemia sp. Kazakhstan ARC1039
GGGAGTGTCCTCCTCAAAAACATATTTTCTATGTGGAAATCAATTACACTGAACAAAATGGCTATCTCAAAAGTTTGATTGGATGTGTTTGGGAGAAAGATGGGCGTAGGGGGGGGGGCTAGCTGCCCTCCAATTACTTTTGACTATTAAAAAGGGCACTAGCCCTTTAATTTCCAATCGAATGAGCCTGTTTTGAAGTTTCTACGACAACACCTTTTATAAAAACCTTAAATGCCCCCAGGGCATAGCTTAAAACATTTGCCCTGAGGGTTGTGGGGGAGTGTCCTCCTCAAAAATATATTTTCAATCTGGAAATCAACTACGCTGAAAAACATGGCTATCTCAAAATTTAGATTGGATGTGTTTAGGGGAATGATGGGTGTAAGGAGGGGGGCTAGTTGCCCTCCAATCACTTTTGACTATTAAAAAGGGCACTATCCCTTTGAATTTCCAATCGAAAAAACCTTTTTTTGAAGTTTCTACGACAACGCCTGCTATAAAACCTTATATGCCCCCAGGGCATATCTTAAAACCCTCGCCCTGAAGGTTCTGGGGGAGTTTCCTCCTCAAAAACATATTTTCTATGTAAAAATCAACTACGCTGAACAAAATGGCTATCTCAGAATTTTGATTGGATGTGTTTCTGGAAATGATGGGCGTGGGGGGGGCTAGTTGCACTCCAATCACTTTCGACTATTAAAAAGGGCAATAGCCTTTTAATTTCCAATCGAATGAGCCTGTTTTGAAGTTTCTACGACAACTCCTTCTATAAAAACTTCTATGTCCCCGGGGCGTGCCTTACAAGCCTTGCTTTGCGTGAGGGTTGTGGGGGAGTGTCCTCCTCAAAAATATATTTTCTATCTGGAAATCAACTACGCTGAACAAAATGGCTATCTGAAAATTTTGATTGGATGGGTTTGGGGAAATGATGGGCGTGGGGGAGGGAGGGGGGATAGTTATACTCCAATCACTTTAGACTATTAAAAAGGGCACTAGCTCTTTAATTTCCAATTGAATGAGCCTGTTTGGAAGTTTCTACGATAACGCCTTCTATAAAAACCTTATATACCCCCAGGGCTTAACTTAAAACCCTTTCCCTGAGGGTTGTGGGGGAGTATCCTCCTCAAAAATATATTTTCTATGTGGGAATCAACTACGCTGAACAAAATGGCTATCTCAAAATTTTGATTGGATGTGTTTGGGGATATGATGGGCGTGGGGGAGGCTATTTGCCCTCCACTCATGTTGGGCTATTAAAAAGGGCAATAGCCATTTAATTTCCAATAGAATGAGCCTGTTTTGAAGTTTCTACGACAACTCCTTCTATAAAAAAAACCTTATATACCCCCAGGGCATAACTTGAAATCCTTGCCCTGAGGGCTGTGGGGGAGTGTCCACCTCAAAAATATATTTTCTATCTGGAAATCAACTACGCTGAACAAAATGGCTATCTGAAAATTTTGATTGGATGGGTTTGGGGAAATGATGGGCGTGGGGGAGGGAGGGGGGATAGTTATACTCCAATCACTTTAGACTATTAAAAAGGGCACTAGCTCTTTAATTTCCAATTGAATGAGCCTGTTTGGAAGTTTCTACGATAACGCCTTCTATAAAAACCTTATATACCCCCAGGGCATAACTTAAAACCCTTGCCTTGAGGGTTTTGGGGGGGTATCCTCCTCAAAAATATATTTTCTATCTGGAAATCAACTACGTTGAACAAAATGGCTATCTCAAAATTTTGATTGGATGTGTTTGGGGAAATGATGCGCGCGGGGGGGGGGAGGGGGGCTAGTTACACTCCAATCACTTTTGACTATTAAAAAGGGCACTAGCTCTTTAATTTCCAATTAATTGAAGTTTCTACGACAACGCCTTTTATAAAAACCTTATATGCCCTTAGGGCATAACTTATTACCCCTGCCCTGAGGGTTGTTGGGGGATATCCTCCTCAAAATATATTTTCCATTTGAAAATCAACAACGCTGAACAAAATGGCTATCTTAAAATTTTGATTGGACGTGTTTGGGGGAATGATGGGCGTGGGTCATTTTCGCCCTCCAATCATTTTCGACTATTAAAAAGGGCACTAGAACTCTCGATTTCCAATCAAATGAGCCCCCTTTCAAGCTTCTACGACGACCAGTTCCATATGAAGTGCCTCTGGGAAAAAAAAATAATAAATAATAATAAAACATTGGAGCCGTATGGCCTTTACTATAGGCAACGCTACAGCGTTGCCTCTGATAGGTAATCATTAGAAACGATAAGTGGTAACAGCTCGTCAGAATTCAACTTGTCTTCATCTTGACGTACAAAGCCAGGGTTACATTTTTTACAATACAGTGAAACTTCATTTTTATAAATCTCTTTGTAAAGTCAATAATACCATTCAGATTCATATTTATAAAATTCACGTGTTTCAATTTGCTTATTTGAAGCAATGTCACATACAAATTCTCATATAAAGAGTCACTTTCTGTAACAGCCAAATTAAAGTCTGTAGGTTTATAATCATAATGACCAGTATCTTCACACCGATGTCCTAAAAACCATACGCTTTAATTATTCCAGCAATTGAAGCATAGACCAGGTTCTTCTTCCCAAAACAATTTAAAGCCGCGACGATACCAGTATCTTAAAAATAAACTGCACTCATGCTTAGGGTTTTTTGCAGTCATGCCGGTGTAAGTATTTTCCCATTTATCGCGTTTATCATAGTGGCTATTGGAGCATAAGAATCCTCTATTATGAGAGTCACAAATCTCTTCAAGACAAGAATTACAGTCTTTAATTTGCACTGCATATCCTCTATGCAATTTATATGGATTGCATAATTTACACTTTTCATTATAGTCATCAGCAAAAGTACAATTCTCACAGGATGACCAGCTGCCCAAAGTATACAAGCATAATAGACATGTGTAAAACATTTTTTTGATGTTGACACTCTCACTTCTAGAAAGAAACTGCTTCTCAAACAATCAAAACGTATCCTAGAAGCGTTACAAAATGCCCACCTATGTAGTGGTTAAGAGCAAAACCATAATATCATTTTGTTTTGTCTCGATTAAAATGTCTATAAATTGAGTAAAAGCTTGGGGTCCCGACGACAAAGTTTCATAGTCCAAAGATGGAGAATCGATTCCCATTATATCGTTAAGCATTTCTCGTGAAGCTTTCTTTGAAGAGATAATTCCAGAAAGTCATTATCTAAAACTAAACATTGTTCCAATTTTAAAAGATTACGTAAGACTTTCTGGTTCACAAATCTATCCATTTTAACACTCTCACTACCAAATACAGACTAACCACTTCATATAAGTTGTTCTCTTCAATATATTTTGCCAGCGGATTTAATCTATCTTATAGTCTCTGCATATGCGCTATATTGACCTTAGCCGAAAAGCACAATTGTTCTTCCAACTTTAATTTGCTTAATGTTATAACATATCCGCCATACATTTTGTTCCATTCTAAGGTTAATCATGAACCCCTTTTAATTTCTACCGCCACCTCAGGCACTCTAGGACCCGTTTCATCAACACTTTCAATATTCAATAATGTATAAGCATCCATTTTGATGTTGACTGTCCCACTTCCAGAAAGAACCTGATTCTCGATCAATACAAAATGACTTCTACCAATTGGGGAGGCATGTTTGGACATGCATAAGCGTCTAGACATGGGCAATTCTGCCTAGAAACAGGGGTTGGCATCGGCTAGTAACAGTATTTATTTTTAAATAAATCCAATCCAGCAAAAATAACCAACAAACAACAAAACTATCAAATATAACCAACAAACGACCAAAAAACATTAAACAACATCCAACAAACATCAAACATAACCAGCAAACATAACCACCAAAACATAACCATCAAACAACAAATCACATATCTATCAAACATCAAATCACATAACTAACAAACATAAACGGCAAACATAACAATCACATCCAACAAAACCAACACTCATAACCAACATAACCAACATAACCAACAAATATGACCAAAAAACATAGCCGACATAACCAACAAACATAAAAAAAAACCTCAAACATAACTAACAAAATGTAGCCGTCATAACCAACAAACATCAAACAAACGTCAAAAATAATCAAAAAAACATAACCAACATCCAATGTTAATTTCCCTTTTTTAGTTTCCCTAGGGATGCATTTGAAACCTCAGAGGCCTCACTACCGGTGCAATTGGTTAAAAACGCATAGGTAGGAGGTTGGTTGCCCTCAGGTCCCTTTTGGCTCTTAAAAAAGCCACTAGAACTTCTGATTTCCAATGGAATGAGCCCTCACCAAAGTTTACTGAACACCTTTTCCACAAAAACCTTATATGTTAACATTGAGCAACTTGCATAACTTACAGCTTTGGCCCCGGGGGCTGGGTTTTTTGAACTCAGAAACATAGTTATTTGACGCTTGGACTGTTTTTAACAAAATAAATATTTCAAAAGGTTTTTCAGAACCATTTAGGGAAAAAGACAAGGTGGGGGGGGGTAGCTACCCTTTTATGACTTTTTACTCTTAAAAAGGGAGCTAGAAACTTTGTTTTCACATTGAATGAGCTTCCTTCTGAAGTTTGTGCAACCACCCCTTCCATAAAAATCTTACGTATTAACAATGGGCAACTTGTTTAAATTACAACCCTTGCCTCAGGGGCTCTATTTTTTTTCGATCCCAGAGGCATAATTTTTTACCTTTGAAGTATTTAAAACAAAATGGCTATCTCAAAATTTTGATCAGATATATCTGGGGAAATAGTGCGTGGTTTGGCCTGGTCTCCCTCTAGTCACCTTTTAGTCAGAAAAAGGACACTAGATCTTCCAATTTCCAATCGAATGAGTCTCTTTCAAAGTTTGTGTGACCACCCCTTCCATTTGAAGTGTCTCTTGGTAAAATATAATGATAAAACATTGAAGCCTTATAGCTAATTTTATAGGCAACGCTATGGCGTTGCCTCTAATATGAACGGAGGGGTCCCATCCTTGAGCAATTTAGTATTGGCATCAACGAACTTTGCCAGAAGTGGCAGCGACTCAAATACGCATTTTAAAAAGTTTACAAATAAAAATTTTTTAGAAAAACGGGTGTAATATTTTAAAACAAGACAATGGACCAAAAAACAAAAAAGAAAGCTATAAATTATGAAAATTCAGAACATTTCAGCTTCACCTCAGGAAGCCTTTATCAGCGTAAGAGAACAACCAGACTAAATTAAATTAAATGAAACAAAAGAAAAGGAATAATAAAACAAAGAAAAAATAATAATGAGCAAACTTAGATCTCAATAACGACCAACATGATAATATTCACCAGCGTTGGGCGATATTTTGATTAATCGATATATCGATATTTTTACTTTCGATATTTGATATATCGATTTCAATATTCTTGATCAGTTTTTTGCTATCTCATGGATTTGCCGAAGTTCAGTAACGCAAATGGTAAATAAATGGTATTTTGTATAGCTTTTTTTAAATAAAAATTCAAATAATATAAAATCTAACAATAAAAATAAACTTCGATTGCATAAATGAATATTAAAAAAAACCGATTTGGAATTATTCGGGCTCAGGCAAAGAGAAACTACTGGCTATTCGAAAACAGCACCACGTCAATGTTTTTCCCTGAGAGTCATTTCCGCCGTTCATGATTATCTGGCCAGTCTTGGAAAACACTCTTTCAGATGGGACACTGGTAGCGGGCACAGACAAGAATTTCATTGCAACTTCGTACAGGTGTTTTTGGGACCCCATAGCCCGAGACTTCCACCAATTGAGTCCACAAGTTTCTCTTGAAGCTATTGGCTCCCTATTGAAAGTTTACAGAGCCATGATATATTCGCCTACTGTTGAAGCATGTCCTACATTGACTATAAGGATTTCATCGTGTGAACCCCACAAACTGGCTTGATTCTGATGTGACTGCATCGCAGGAACTGCAATAGTACTTATATATTCGGATCGAGATTCAGCAGCCAGCAAGGCCAAATCTATATCCTTTACAATTTTGCTCTCAATTTGTAGAAGATCGTCTGGTGAAGATCTTCCTGAAACGCGCGTTAAGATATGTGGCCATTACGACGGGTGTGACTTGACCTAGACTTATAAGCCTTCAATGCATTTTATTAAGCAAACGCTTTCGAGGGTCATCAGTCACATTTGAGAACCCACCAAAATCTAACTGAACAAGGTGGCGTCTCAAATCTTAGACAAAGGCAGGAGTTTCGAGATGGAAGATAGCTTTTATATGAGAACTCAATAGTTGCCCCTTCAAAGGGTGTAAGCACAACAATCACGTTTGAATATCACCCCACTCACTATCAGCGAGTATGAGGTCAACTTTACCGAGAAGCGCAGGCGAGCTTGTTACCGACTCATTCAAATCTTGTAGACTATACAACATAGTGGAGCAGTGAATTCCATCTAGTGGTCACATCAGGTTTAGTTTTTTGGTGCAAACACAGTCAAGAGAGATTTGAACCAAGCGCAACTTGTCGGTAGCTACAACACTACGTCTGAAAAAGCTGACAATATTTCTAGCCTTTTGGACGAGAGGCGAAAATTTAGCAGTATCATTAATAGCACGCCCCCCCACATCAAATTTAGAGTATGTGCGAAGCACAAAACATGTGTCCATCCTGTACCTACTTGGGATGCAGCATCGTTTACGTCCCGATCCACATTTGCTCAATTATCAGTTACTACAGCAACAACCTTTTCTTTGATCCCCTACTCAGTGGCAATTTTCATAAGGTGATCCTTAATAACTAGTCTTAGTAACTGTACCGTATATGTGTATAGTTATAATTAAGCTAGATTACCTTATCTTGACTTATCTGTGACAGTTCCTTGACAGAATTTTTCACACTGAGAAAATTCACCCTGTCTGATCGGCTAGTTTAGCTTTGATAACATTCAAAATCCGAACTTTTCATTATAACATCATTTGTCGTGAACTTTTCTTTGTCAGTAAGTTAGTAATCATTTACACGTATCTGACTCGGGAGCCGGAAGTGAATTCTTGCAAAAAAAGATGCCAGGGTAAGATGTGAGATATGGATTACTAAAATCAATTATAGATGAAAGAATTCAACCTGCAAAGAAGCATGCGGAAAATTTGAAGAATTCTCATGTGGTGGATTTTTATAGGGGGCTAGACACCCCCAAAAAATATCGGTTCTGATAATACGTTTTGATATTCGATCTGATACATCCATATTCGATCAGATATATCGATATAGTCAGATCGATATTTGATCCGATTTGTCAATATATCAATATAGGTATCAAATATCACCCGAAACTAATATTCACCATGCATTAGCAACGAAACAAACAAAAGTATGACAAATTAGGCTGTATCTTTGGTAAATCACAAAGCAAACAAGCAACAGCAGCGATGGTGTTTGGTTTGATAATAAAATCTAGCAAAATGAAAAAGTATGTTTTATTAAAAAAAAATCAAATATGCCTTAGGTTCAAACAGTTATAACTAAATACAGGTAAACCAGGTTATTAATTTTTTTAAATCTTACCCATAGTCTATAATTTCATTTAAAACATTTCGATAGGATGAACTGTAAAAGAAATCTCAGGTTATAAATGGACACTCAGGTAAAAACAGGTAACAGGTAAAACAAATTACGTATCATAAATTGAATGGATCTTATGATTTGCTAATCTAGCAGAGGCACATTGATTCTTTCCAGAATTAATTTTATCCTGACCTTGGTTTATAAGATTGACACTTGTTTGGGGCTTATTATTCAAGTTGTTAATGTTCAAGGTACTTGATGTTTTGACATATATTTTAATTAAGTTATTGTAAATGAGATTTAATCCATATTCTCCTTCATCTTTTAATACTAATCCCCCCTTAGGTAGTCCTTTGTTTTATTTCCGTTATTTCTCGGACATTATGTAAAAGTCCAACAGAAGCGTAAAATATTTTCCTTTGACCATAACTATATTGTGAAAGGACAAACAAATGCTCTGCTACTGCCTCTTCAAAAGTTTCTAGTTTTTTCATATTTTAAAAAACTATCTATTTACAATATGCAGTTGTAATCTATTTTCTAAATTTCTGTGTTCTTCCCACATAAGACTCTCCACAAAAACAAGTTCCCCTCAAATACATACTCAACAGGGCCTCTTAATGTTTACGCAAGTTCCATGAGTTATAAATAAAGGAGGACAACTGCAGTAGGGCGTAAGATCCAGATATATGGACCACAGCCTCTACAAATGGCTGTTACAGCTCTGTTGGTGTACACACAAGACTGGGGAACTTGCAGTCAACTCTACTCCTACTTGAGGAGTAGCGCCTTCGAGGAAATTATAAACTGGTAAACACAATAGCATTCGCACGAGATTCTGAATAATGTATAATTCTTCTAGGTATGGTTTGTTTTGGCGGGCGTTTTCGGGCTGAACAACCTCTTCCTAGCTAATTATCTGCTATGGACTCCTTATTATTTCTCCCAGTAGTAGCCTAATATTTTTAGGCATGAATATATAATGAATCGAAGGTAATTGGCTTTCGATTGCCTGTGCAGGATTTCGACTCCTGCTGATAGAAGAGCATAGCCAAGTGCTGAAAACCATGTTGTGACCAAGATGGGCTCAGGATTGCACAAAGTCTGCATCCATATTGGAGGTCCCAGGGACTTCTCGCTGTCCGGTTTTAAGCCGGCTTAAGCGCTTTGGTGTAGACCTCAGAAGATATGATGGTCCCCCCTTTTGCGTACAAGTTCGGTCTACATTGTCCGTCAGGAGCCAAACCAAAAATCCCGATCATCCCTAAATTTCTATGACTATCTACCTTAATTCTGCCCTAGGATGGATGAATGGATGAATTGATGATAGAACTTTAGGGATGAGCGAGATTTTCGGGTCTACTCATGACGGACTCATGATCCCGCCTGCAGTGGTCTCCGGGATAATTTCTTTTCCTGAGGCCAAAAGAATTTCAATGATTTGAAGAATAGGAAAATTGCAACTTATACCGTTACGAAGTTAAAAAATAACTATCGTATCTACGTTCTAAAAGACAAATTCAGAAAATTTGAACTGGACTTATTAAGAGTTTCAGAAATTCGTATCCACATACACATATCTAGCTAGATATATATAAATCTTGTTTAGGCTAAGAAGGTATTAATAATAGAATGCTAATCGTCTATTTTAGGACTAAAAAGTACAGGGTATCAGCAATAGTAGTATATTCCAATGTAGAACCGACTGATGGAGATTGTAGGGACTCGGATGAATTTTAATTACTGTTATATGAACAAATAGGCAGTGTCCCAGGTGGAGAATGTTGTTTTCATTAAGGGATTCTAACACCAAGTTCGGTAGAAATAGGAATATATAGTATCCTAGCCTAGATAAATTTGGTGTAGGAAAAGAAAACAGCGATGGCCACAGACTACTGCAATTTTGTAGGAATAACAATCTAGTTATAGACAATACAGCATTTGGTCATAAACTGGTCCATAAGTTAAGATGGTGTTCACGTGATGGTAAGTCAGCTAACTTTATTCATTATGTTATTGTAAACCAAAGACTAGCAGGAACAATACAAGATACTAGGGTATATAGGAGTGCTGTTGTTGATGTCAAAAGTAAAGATCAGCATCTAGCAGGTTAATTTAAAGCTGAAGTTTCGGAAGTGTAACTACTTTCCGGGAAATTATAAAGTCGGTTGACTCCAGGATGAGAATTTTAGATGATCGTTACAGGAACAGTTGAATACTAAACTGAAGAGCATAAAATTTGAAAATGTGGAAGATGGATGAAATTATTTTAGGAAAATAATTTGCGAATTTGCTGATTGTGTCTTACAGAAGACAGAAGAGAACACAGCTAGGAATATTAGTGATAGGCCCATATGTTTAATAGAGAGGAGAAGGAGCTTGAACAAGGTTTAACTGAGTGATAGATAATACGAAATAAGAGGAATGTAAAGAAAGTGGAGAAAGCATTAAAATATGAACTAAAGAAGTGTTAAGTGGAGACAATGTTTAAAATTGCCTACGATCTGTAATGCAGCTAAACAGCATAATAGTAATATTGTACTGACATGTTAATAAATTGAGAGGGATCAGTCAATCTGGACTTGCCCGTGTTAAAGATAGGAACAGGGCCACAATTGTTGATAAAGAAAGCGTTAAAGAGAGATAGGAAGAAGTTTTCGAGAATATACTAAACTGGGATAGAGTCATAGAAAAATATATAGAGGAAAACAGAAAATTTTGGGACGATAGGAGAAGGAGCTTTTACCAGGGACGGATCCGGGATTTTTTTTATTCCAGGTGGGAATCAAAGGTCAAGCTAAGCTTGTATACCTCCATGGCAATGATGGTAGTTACAGGCAATGAGGCTCGATCTTCCGTCCCTGGGCAGCAGAGGAAATCCGTCAGCGCACCTCAAAGCGGTGGAAGGGTGTAAACACCACTGAGCTCCACGCCGAGCGATTTGGTGGCCAACGCGCTCCGGGTGACCCGCAAGACTGGAGACCTTGCGGTCAACTCTATTCCCAAGAAATATCGATGGATCTGAGACCTAGAAGAAAAGTTGTAACGGCTACGGCGTCCCTGGAAAGCGACGTGGCCCCCGTAAGTAGAGTAGTAGGTACCATTTCGCTCTCTCTATGTTTCTTCCGGTGCTATTTGGGTACTTTACGTTCCTTGGCACCTTTCTAGAGCATTTACTTACAGATTTGGGTGGATTATGTTCCCTCCTATGCTATTCTAAGGATTTATGTTCCC
Organism: Artemia sp. Kazakhstan ARC1039; assembly: GCA_029168905.1. Taxonomy (NCBI): domain Eukaryota; kingdom Metazoa; phylum Arthropoda; class Branchiopoda; order Anostraca; family Artemiidae; genus Artemia; species Artemia sp. Kazakhstan ARC1039. Next base: position 10,791 of record JAQQPU010020829.1, read on the forward strand.
TCCCATGCTATTCTATAGCGCTATGTTCCTTCCTATGCTATTCTAAGGGTTTATGTTCCTTCCCATGCTATTCTATAGCGCTATGTTCCTTCCTATCCTATTCTAAGGGTTTATGTTCCCTCCCATGCTATTCTATAGCGCTATGTTCCTTCCTATGCTATTCTAAGGGTTTATGTTCCCTCCCATGCTATTCTATGGCCTTATGTTCCTTCCTGTGTTATTCTATGGAACCTCTACACGTGATTAAACACGTTTTGCTTGCCTTTCCTTGGTACCTTTCTAAGCGAGCGGAAATTCCCCACTGGTTCCTAAAAACATTGCAAAAAAACTCTCCCAAAAGCCTTATTAGCAATGGGCAAATTCAAAAAAAATTAAATGAACATGCACCATTGTCAACACCATTAAAATACGAAGAAGAAGAAGATTTTAAATAAATTTTGGAAAATACTAGCACCCCTAGTGGAAACTTGACAATAAGGAGCAGCAGTACACCATTGATAGCTAGACAAAAGCGAAGACGTATCAAGTCGCCATCACCCCCATCGCCAACCATCAGTATACAAAAGGGTAGCGGACGTTACACTACACGTTTACCTTCAAAATGGTTAAAGTTCTGAAACGTGTTTATCAAAATATTGGTGAAGTGGGGAGTTTAAGTTCCCCCACCACTCTTTCCAAAGTCACTGGTGTTCACGCTAAAAGTGTACAAGACTATCTACAAAATGAATCAAGTTACACTCTGCACAGAAATCATAGACTTCGTACTAATCATTATCGAAAAACTAAAGCCTTTTCCCCCTTGCATATAATGCAAGCAGATCTCCCAACTCTAGATGAGATTCAAAGACGTCACAATACACCGTACAAGTACATTCTAATTGCAATCAGTGTTTCTAGTCGCTATGCATATATACGGTGCCATTTCATGTGCCATTCCAGTGCGGTCAAAGAGAGGTGTTGAAGTTGCTCAGGCCGTTGAAAGTATTCTCGAACATGATTCATATAAAAAAATTCAAACAGATCGTGGTAGTGAGTTTGTTAATCCCCATGTTGCAAAAGTACTATCGAAATATAATACACTGCTCTATCATAGTCATAGCCCTATAAAGGCTGCATTGGCCGAACAATTGATAAGTTCTATTCGACTTTAAATTTCAAGATATTGTACATTGAAAAAAACATCTGCTTTTATTCATGATTTAGATAAAATTATTTTGATTTATAATCAACGACCTCATCGATCATTGTCCAATTCAACCCCAACGGAAGTTCATCATTCTGATCATGATACAATTGACACTTTTCGTAAACAATATTCCAATGAAACGATTGTCAAGAAGAAAAAATTCAATGTTGGTGATACTGTTCGAATTAATAGAACACTAATGTGTTTGAAAAGGGTAATTACTTGTGGTCCACAGAGCTTTTTAAAGTGGCAAAAATTCTAGACACTAAACCCATAACTTACCATTTGCATGATATCAAAGATGAAGAGTTTCTCGGCGGCTTTTATGACTATGAGCAACAAAAATTTAAAAATAATAGTGAAATCTATCAAATTGAAAATATATTAAAGACTCGTACTCACAGGGGTAAGAAACAGTTTTTTGTTCGGTGGCTAGAATACAACTCTGATTTTGATTCTTGGATCAGTGTTGAAGATATTGACAATGCCCAATGATTTCTGTGTAACTTTTATGTCCAACGTTGCCGATCCTCTCTACAACGACTTGAATAAGACAAGTGATTTTTGGACGAAACTCTCCCCCGCTATCAAATTTGACGGCGCGTATGAAGTGGCTCTTGTCGAATGTATTCTCAAAAATACCTATGACATCCTGAGAAAGGATTGTGTGTATTATATAAAAGTTATACCATTCGATTGGTCACTCTTTGTCGACTATGAATGGGTTGAAGCACTTAAATCTAGTGAATATCCACATGTCAAATTGAAATATATTGAATATGATGATATGAGAGATTTGTGTCGTACAATCAATAGAAAAATCTCATATCGTAGGAATGGTGCATTCCATTTTAATTATTCATTGGAACACGATAGGATTTACATAACCTCACCTGTTGACAGTGAAATAATTATTCTCAATGATAATCTGAGAGACGTTCTTGGCTTTAAACAGAATATGATCAAGGGGAAAAATGCTGGCACCGTTTACGGGATGGATCAAGTTATTTTTGCTGATTATCCACCTGGTTTCACCTCGGACTCTTGCATATTTCTCTATGCATCTTTTGTGGAAACAACAAGAGTTGGTAATTCAAATGTCTCCCTCCTACGTGTTCTTGAACGAAAAATAACCCATGAACTTGTTCATCACTATAATATAAAGCATCTTCAGTATGTTCCTGTAAACACTTCGTATTTAGAACTCTGTCAGTTAACACTAAGAAGTAAATTGGGTGATCCTCTAGCAATAATAAAAGGCTTAGCAGTGATTAAATGTCATTTTCGAACCAATGTCGGCGACACCAACACCTAAAATGAACAATAGAAGAATTCCATTTGTCTATCCCGATATCGATTCCTATGTTAGTGCTCTGAGTCCATGTCAAATAGGCAATGGATTGGACTACTACAAGGGGCGTACTACAATATCTGGCTATGGTCTTGGTAGCTGGTTTGCTAGGCTATTTCGTTCTGCACTACCCCTTGCCAGAAAATATCTTGTACCTGCTGCATCAAATTTTGCTGCCTCCACACTATAGGACTGGGGGTCGGGCAAGAATTTCAAGGAGAGTGTTAAGGAAAATAATAGATCTTCAGCAAGAGCCGTTGGTGAGCAATTAAAATCTTGGCAAAATGGGGAGGGATTGAAAAGGATGCGTACACGTCATTCACTCATCAGTCTCCACCCAGGTGGGAAGTGAAGGACATCAACAAGGACTTTGAGGAAAAAAACAACGAAGACTAATAAGCAGAAGAAGAAGAAAAAGAAAAAGATTGTTAGATCAAAGAAGGATTTATTCTCTTAAGATGACCCACAAGGAATCATATCCATCAATCAGTTCCTCATTGAATCTATTCAATGCTAAAAATGTTGATGTCAGTGTCAAGTATGGTTATTATGAACAATTTCATCCCCAACAACCCCTCTCGGAAAATATACACTTTCAAATTTTTTCCAATGAAGACTATTTCATTGATTTGTCATCAACATTTATTGATTTAAATGTTGTGGTGAAGAAAAAGTCAGATAATACAATTCCAACTGTTGCCGACGGTCTCTAACGAAAACTGTATTCTACACAACCTATTCAAACAAATTAATGTATTTATTAATGGAACATTGGTGAGCACTAGCAATAATTTATCCAACTATGCAAGCTACATACAATTTATGATGATGAAACCAAAGGCATACAAGGAGTTGAAAGGACAATCATTGGGCTATGAATATCGATCAGGTGTTGATACTGACGGTGAGTTGACTACTGCAGTGACCCAGGAGTATCATCTAGTTGGAAAATTAAATCATGAGATATTCCATATATCTTAATGGTTACCCCCCAATGTCAAAATTGACATAAAGTTGCAACTGGCCCCATCGAATTTCATTTTCAGAAAAACACTTCCTGCAGCATCCGATGCAAATCTCATTATCAGATCGGCAATTCTCCACGTCCGAAATCAACAGGTTATGAGCTCTGTTGCATTGGCAGTGGAAAAGCTAAGAGCCAATGGCAACAACATTAAACTTCTTGTCCCCCATACGATCACCAATAAACGTCACATTGCCACCGGCTCTCGTAGCTATAGCGATTCATAATTTATCAATGGAGAAATATCATCAAAATTGGCTTTGGCCTTTGTGAAGAGTGGCAGTGCCATTGGATCCTGGACTGAATCGCCCCATGATTTTAATTTTTTCGGTCTATCTAGCCTTGTGTGCAAAGTGAACGGTATTCCACTGTACACTCAATCATTTGACAAAAAATACTATAGAACTCTGTACGAGTTGACCATGCAATCCCTAGATCATGACTCTCAACTATTTGAAAATGGGATAACCGATTCAATGTTTTCAAAAAATCATGGGGTAATTGTTTTGGACTTGTCGGGGACTCAGGATATGAGCATAGTACAAACAGAAAATGTACGTTTAGAGTGTACATTCCGATGCTTTGACTGAGAGTATCACGCTAATATCATTGAGTCCATTTGAAACCTATTAGGAAATCACACCCGACGGCAGTGTTCTACTAGACCTAGCACTATGAACACAAACAAAATAATCAACGTATTTAGTATGGATCCATACATGTCCCAGTACAAGTCCTATTGCATACCATCGGATTTCATTGAAAAAATTCCAATTGTTAACAATACCCTAATCATTGTTAATAGCAGTCCATCGACTTTGAAGAC